>NMUG010003919.1:0-14318 GCA_002855965.1 Monotropa hypopitys | reverse complement strand
TTTATGACTTTGCAATTTAATTCATACATATGTAAATCATGAGCAAGCCATTCGAAAAATAATTTTATTTTAGAAATTCCATCAACCACTATTCTAGGAATATGATATCCATTTTCTATGATCATCCAAATATCAAAGTCAATAGATTAAATAAATATACGCGTGTGATTTTTTCAATAGGAAAAATTCATTCCATCAAAGAAAGGTGGTCTAGAGGTGGATTGTCCTTCAAGGACATACGAGGTTGCCATGGATATTTTACTCTAGACGGTTAAGTCAAGAAAGATCACACAAAAATATCAAACAATAATAAAGATCAAGGTGAAGAGCTTCTAGCTTTGATACCAATTGTTGTGAAGTAATTGGTTAGCAAAAGAGTGATCTAGAATGAAGAACTCCTAGCTCTGATACCAATTGACTCTTAATCATGGAAACCTTCCATGTCACCTGCCAATTGTACCTATCAGACCAGCCGACCATCGTCTCCACCGGTGCGCTGTCACCCATAGTCGGAGAGCCTCGCTTCGGTGACTTAGTCACGAGTGAGAGTTCCTATGGATGATCTGCCTACATTAACAATACAGGACAACTAGCTCTGATACCAATTATTGGCCCAAAAAACAACCAAGAGGGGAGGGGGTGAATTGGTCTCCAACAATAATGACCAAATAAAAAATTAATAACTTAAATCTTATTATTCAAGTAATCAACCAAGAACTATATCAAAATATATTATAATCCTTATTCTAGAATCAATACCAAAACCCTTCCGTTACACCTAAGTTGTTGCCATACGGCAACGGTTGAGGTTTCCGGGATTGTTTTGATTCTTTGAATTTAGATTAAAAATATATTTTGATAACACAAAATATGTCAAACACAATAATGAAAGTGCAAGAGATAGAGATAGAGAGAGAGAGAGAGAGAGAGACAAAACACAAAGAGTTATAGTGGTTCGATAGGGCGTGTCTCTCCCTACCTACGTCCACTTCCCCCACAACATGTGAAGGATTCCACTAATGTAAGTAACCACCTAATGTGATTATAAATTACAAGGTGAATGAGGTCCTTCAAGGGTGGCCTCCAACTGTTACAAACTAGACCTTCAAGAGTGGTCTACAACCGTTATCCTAGGACCTTCATGGGTGGCCTACAACCTTTCAATGAGGACCTTCTAAGGTGGCCTCGAACCTATCTACAAGGGTATAATCCTTGTTTTACAAAGTAAGAACAAATAGCAAAGGTTAGGAGCTTGTGATTGAACTCCTTTACAAGTGTAAACCTAAGAAGAAGATAGAAATAAAAATATAAGAACAAAAGTATAATTCTTCTTCTTCTTCAATCTTCAAGGTGACTAGAGGTATGCGCCAATCTTGATGCTCCTTGATGATGATCTCTTAAGGGCTTGAATGTTGAGAGATGATTGAACAATGCTGGCTTGAATTCTCACTTCAAAACCCCTTGAAAGTCTCTCTTTAATTTTATAAAAGTTGACAGAAAGTCTGGAGAGAGTATTGAGTAGTGCACAAGATAAAATATAGCATAAAATATATCAACACAAAACAATTCACCCCCCCTCTTGGTTGCTTTTTGGGCCAACAACCCTTTTCCCCTTTTTTCTATAGAAATATTTCGATGTTAATGTATCTATTGTTGCTTTCATCTTCTGTATCTTTTCTTTTGTTTATTTCTTTGTATTGTATAACCATATGTATAAATAAAAAGAATACTGATGCATTGTTTTTCATCTGTAGGAATGTTGTTTGCACCTGCCTTTCTAACACTTTTGGTAGCTTGGTGGGTAGCTTTTACCCCAGCTGAGCAGTCTTTGTTCGAGCAGTTGTTTGGTGGGGTTTCTAGTCTCTTGACTGTATGCGTTTCCCTAGACTTTCAGCTTTCCCTTGTGAGATATTGGATCCCGACGCTGAACCTTTTTCATTTTGGGTTGCATGAGATGACTCCTACACTAGAGGAGTATCACCCTATACTGTGGGTGAGGCCTTCTTTGGAGACCGTGGCCCATATTTTCCCTGATCGGAATGACCGAATTGCTTTCTCTTCATTGACTGACTTGAAAAAAGTCTCATTGGCTGTTGATGATATTGACGGGATTCCGACTGTGCAGTCCGACTTTTTGTGGGAATTCTTCGGCGATAGAGTGTATTATGATCTGTGGGGGCCTGATTTCACCCGATTGGATGACAAGGGAGACGGTTCTCGTAGGCGGATATACGCCTTTGCTTTTGTACTCTTGGCGGGATTGTTCGTCCTACATTGTGATGGGCAGTTGGATCTACGAGTTGTTTTCTTTGTGGACGCTGTGATTGATGGAAAGACGATCATCCCAATGATTCTGGCAGAGACATTCAAGTGGTTGACCCTTTATCTTTTGTTGCATGATTCTCGTATCTATAGCGGTATTGAGCTATTTTACATTTGGTTTGTCGTCCACCTGTTCCAGAGTCATTCATCGCATCCGAGATGGTTTCTTGACATTCCCTTACCATTTTTGATTGAGCGGCATTTGACTTTGCTCTTCATCCCTTAACATTTGGATGCATGGATTCTGACTTTGGACAACATTACTCCTGGTACCATTGTTTAGGATATCCATATATTCAGCGCTAGGGAGCATGCTGTGCGGTTCATGGATTAGGTTTGTCCTTTCTTCTCTTAGTTGGGCTGTGTGGTGTTGTGCCATATTTTGGATACTAAGTCCTCAAACAGTTCGGGGTTTATCAGGATGTTCTTGCCTCTTCATCTTTCTTCGTTGGCAGTAGGTACCATTTTGATTTTGCGAATGACTTTTCCCATCCACTAATTGTAGAGGCGTCAGCTTTGTGGGGCCAGCGAGTTGTAATATTGTCTACTCAGACTAGCAACAGTCCAAGAGTGTCTGAGACTTATTTGATTTGGGTTGCACAGAAGATTGCTCACGAGGCTAACATTGTTGCCACTTTTCCTGTATATTTAGACCCATTTTCATTGCCGTAGTGGTCATCTTTTCTGGCATCACAGACTTTGAGCTATACATTGCAGATGATGCACTCTTATTCACAGCATTCTCAAGTAGCTGAGAAGAGGGATGTAGCTATTCAACGAGCTTCCTCTGTTATAGGGGAAAGAGATTCTCTGCTCAGAGATCTGGATCATTTATCCATGCAACTGTCAGATATGGAGATTACTGCGGGCAGCTTACAGCGAGACCTTGTGGATGTGAGAGCTTCAGCCAGCTCTACCAGTACTGTGACTGCCTTGAAGGATTCACTGAGACAGACCACTCACGAGCATGCATTTCATCTCGAGGAAGTTGACAGGTTGCTTCGGGAGATGTCAGACCTTGATCAGGCTATGGAAGGGTCACAGGATTGGATCTGCGATTTAGGCGACCAGAGGGATTCCTTGCAGGATGATTTTGATACCCTGGCTGGATCATATATTGGCTCCGTTGCTGAGATCCGGAGTTCACATGCTCTGTTGCGTGATGCTCGTCAAGATTTGGCCAGAGAGAGAGGGAATCACTTCCGGGATATCGAGGGCTTACAGTTTAGCTTTGCCTAATTGGATCGTATGTTCCCCGGCAGTTACTCTGATATGATTTAGCTGCAGATGCTCCTACAGATGCTTCGCCATTTGTTGGACGTGGATCGATCAGGTATTGAGGATGGTGCCCTGATGTCCATCCGCTACGGAAAGTTTGTCAGGCTTTGTTGCGATTGCTGAGTGATTTTTCATAGAGGAACCTATATTAATCAGAGCATTGTATTCTGTATTTCTTTTTTTATTTTTATCTTTGTGGAATGTCAGCATTCTTTCTCTTGTATGAATATATTTTCACTACTTACAATTTTTATCAAGTAAGCAATATTATATTCATATACATATAAATTTCTATGCTAACAGTGATTGATAAACATAAATTATACTAATCAACTAGTAAAGATATTTTATGAACAAGGACTCACCTATTGATCAGGGGGCGGAAACCTTCATTCTTTCTTTCTTTTGAAGACGACTTCATAATCTTAGCACATGAAGTGGTAGACTGCTTGATCAAACCAGACTAGATCTTTAGAGAAAAGTGATTTCCTCGAAGGTCGATTTTCATGCTGACATCTGCTTGGACCCTACTGTTGTTCTGATATACTCTGTTGCTTCACCCTTTCTGACTTTGAGAGATTTTTTTTGATATTTTCTTTTCTATTTTTGCCGTAACTCCCTCTCGGGTTTGATAGTTATGCCAGATGCTTTTTGTTTTTTCCTTTTTAGCTATGCCCCCTCTCGAGTTTTGACTACACTGGATTTATCCATTTTTGGTGTAGCCCTCTCTCGGATTTTGACTATATCGGATTTGATTTCCCATTTGTTTTGCCATGGTCCCCTTTCGGGTTTGAACCATGCTGGATTTTCCATTTTGACATAGTTTTCCTTAGGTTTCAACTATACCGGATTTTTTTGAAATGATTGAATATTAATTTCGATAAGGCAAAGTCTACTTAATCAAGTTCAAATGATTTTAAATAAATATGAGCACTTTTATTATGATGAGAGGCTAAAGAATTCAGAGAGGGAGAGATTTTTTAAGAATCTCCCTTTTTGCTTTTGTGTAAAGGGGAGAGCGGTTGTTTTGATCATCATATAAACATTTTGATAATAATTTCTTTTTTTTGCACTGCTCTTATCAGACAAGAGGAGAGAGAGATTTTTTTTTAAAGTCTCGAAGAAGGAATAAAAGTATCATTTCATTCAAATTTCATCGGAACATTGACAAGAAAAAGATGTCTTTATTGAAATTAAAACTGGAAATCATTGTAGTTCAAGAGAGCTGCTACTAATAATACATAGTAGAACTTGAGCATGTGAGCGTTGAGAGGTTGTAGGAATTCCTATCCATCCATTTTTTATAGGAACATCGCCCCGCCAAATAGCACTTTTGCCATGATGAATGACCCTTGATAGTTGGGAGAGAACTTCCCTTTGGTTTCTTCCTGTACTGGTAGAATTTGCTTCAAGACCAGATCGCCTTGTTGAAATACTCTTGGTCGTACATGTTTGTTGAAGCTTTTTGAAATCCACCTTTGGTAGCATTGATAATGAAAAATTGCTACTAGTCGTTTTTCATCGATGAGGGACAACTAGTCATGTCTGGCTTTGATCCATTCAGAATCATCCGCGGATGTCTCCATCATTATCTAGAGTGATGGGATTTGCATTTCTAGAGTGAGGATGGCTTCATAACCATAGACTAGAAAGAATAGAGTTGCTCCAATAGAAGTTTGAGCAGATGTCCGATAAGCCATGAGTGCAAATGGTAATTTCTTGTGTTAGTCCCGATGTGTATTGGTCATTTTGCGGATGATCCTTTTGACATTCTTGTTTGCCACTTCTACAGCTCCATTCATCTATAGGCAGTACATGGTTGATTTTTGATGGTTGATACTGAACTGATCGCAAAGTCATGTTATGAGAGAGCTGTTAAGATTCTTTGCATTGTCAGTAACCAATGTTTCTAGTACCCCGTAGCGACAGACAATATTATTTTTGATAAATCATATTATGACCCTCTCAGTTATATGCACAAAGCTGATAGCTTCCACCCATTTGGTGAAGTAGTCGATGTCGACTAGTATGAATTGATGGCCATTTGAGGCTCTGGGATGGATAGCTCCGATGACATCAATGCCCCAGGCCGAGAAAGGTCACAGAGAGACCATGACTTGAATCCCTTTGGATGGCATTGATCGTCGATTATAGAGTATTCAGGATCTGCCCCGGTCTGCATGAATGTCTTGATACCATGACTGGTTATCTCTTTTGTTTGAAATCAGAGCACAATAGGCAGACGAGTCTCTGAGCTAAATTTGTATGGCCAGAATTTTCTCTTCATCAGGGTTTTGTTATCAACACTATTTATTGACTTCTAATCCCATCAGACCGTGATCAAATTCGACGTCGAAGTCATATTCTTGAAGTGCTAAGATTGTTTGATCGTCTCCAATTGAAAGGATGAACATTTGATTTCCTGAAAGATTTTTTTTATATTTTGTCATTATCATTTTAGCAGAGACAAACAAATAAGCAGAATTTGTGAAAGCTTCATTGATAATCATAACAAGATGTGAAAATATGAACATGAAAAGAAACAATATGTATTCCGCTAGATAAAAACACATAATTACAATTTTGCGATTCCCTCACATTTTGTCAAAATGTGCGGGCTAGATAAACCGGGCATGTCGTCCAATTGTATAGCAATTCCCCTGGATGAGCGGGCCGGATGGTATTTTATAGATTGAGGTTAGAAAGTGTAGGGTTGATTGTGGAGACCTGTAGTTCGCCAAACATTTGCGATAATCCCTCATAAAATTCTTCTTGTTCCTATTGTAGGGTGACAGTAGGCGAGATTTCTTCTGAAAGGTATTGATTGCCTGTTGTGAGAGGCTTTTCTTCTTTCTCCTCTATCTCAGATCCAATAAACCCTCTTGAGATGAAACTTTCATTGATACGATGTAGCGGTTTGCCTCGGACCTTACCTCAATATGATTGGATTTCTTTCCTGCGGGCGATTGCTTCCTTTTATTCTCGGCGAGATGGACGATAACCTAGCCCAAACGTATTGTGCTGAGATGGCAAATATCGCTGCTTTGTTTCACCTTCTAGCTCAGTACCCAGTCCTTTACCGCACTGAAAGCCATTTTTATGAAAGTACCTAATGATCGATCCTGTGTTGCTAGAAAATCTAAGGGGAAATTTTGTTCCATAGATCACTAAGGCGCATTCGAAAGCCTGAAAACTTGACAATTCATTCATTTTGATCATCGAGATTGCCATAGCTTTGTATATAGCGAAGTTTAGCTCTGCAAAGACTGTGATAAGCTGGCCATCAATTATGAATTTGATTTTCTGATGTAGGCTGGAGGGAACGCCTGCAGTCATATGAATCCACAGCCACCCTAGCAAGAAGTTGTAAGCCGATAGAATCTCCAAGATTTGGAATCTGATGGATAAGGTGACTGGGCTAATTTCTACAGGAAGCTTGATTTCTCCCATAGTTTCTCGCCGTCGAAGGCTCTCACCTTCATTGTACTTTTTGTGAGTTTCGAAGTTGACTCCCAATCTCTGTAAAGTTGCCCAGGGGTAGACATTTAGCGCTGAGCCATTATCTATGAGTACTTGGACTATGATCATGCCCTTTGTCTTAACAGAAATATGGAGGGCCTTAGTGTGTGCTATTTCTTCTGTTGGAATTTCGTCATTTGCGAAGGAAATGATTCCCGGACTCATTATCGAGCCGATTAGGTCTTGTAAGACGTTCGGGGAAATGTCCTTAGAAACTTGAGCCTGCTTTAGCACTGATAGTAGTGCTTCTCTGTGAGGCTCTGAAGTAAGAAGAAAGGCTCAGTTGTTCGACGATGTTGAATTTGCTCTTCTTCAAAGTTTTGTCGAACTCCTGCATTTCCTCCTCAGTTATTTCTTCATGCTTCTTTTCTTTTTTGTTTTGCTCAGTCGGGGCATAGATCCTTCCCGACCGAGTAATTCATCCTATCTGGTTGACTTGTTTCTTATGAGAACCCTCTCTCGGATTTATTTATGAATAATCTAAGGGGACCCGATGAGGGTTGTAGTTTGGCACTTTCGATAGGCACGACAGGGTGACCCTTGGTCGGTTGGCAGAGAAATAGGCACTATGTCCTGATTTGAACACTGAGGGCTGTCATCTCAGGGCTTCTAGATTCCCCTAGGCTGACTATTTACATTCCTTCCGTTGTTATATGCTGCCATTGCTTAGGTCAGTAGATGTACAACCCTAACAAATATTATAACTGTTCTGTCTGAGCTGTGTTGGTACCTATATGACAATACCAAGCTCGAATCAGTATACAAAAAAACCTTTAGGTATTTTGGAGATGTATGGACTTTCTTTTTTATTTATAATTCGGGACGTGCCCCGAACATGAAGTCTAGAGCGTTGAATCGGATCGTAAATTTTTGGAGAGTTTGAAATGACGAGTCCATAGTCTAATATTGACCAATATCCCTAAATACAGTTTCTTTCTTTTTGAATTTTTATTTTTAATAGGATGTATTTAAGGAGAAATCTTTAGGGATCTTGGAGACGTATGAACTTCCTTTTAAAATTATAATTTGAGATGTACCCCAGATATGAAGTCTGGAGCGTAGTCTCGGATTGTAAGTTAATGAAGAGTTTGAAAATGATGAGTTCATAGTCTAATCTTGACCAATATTTCTAAAGATGCCTTTTTTTTTTAATTTTTTTTGTCTTTAACAGAATGTATATAAGGATTCCCCTCGGAATGAAATGTTTCCCTAATAATTGTAATAAGGTTTGGTTTATGACTCTTTTTTGGCTTTCTATATGTAGTATGAGATTATATGGTTGAGAAGTATACGGTTCCTAAATCTTCAGACCTCTGGCCCCCGGAGGGTACCATCTTAGAGTCAGTGATTTGATTGGAGTACCTATTTCACCCACAGACTTTTTAGGGTCACGTGGAGTACTGTTGGGCACGTCTATTTAGGGCGGTCATGACTTCCACCAAAAATAGGAGATGATGCAAATGATGTATGAAAATTAAACAAATGTAATATAAATGAAAGATTTTTTTTGAAAATGAAGGGAATCCTTTTTGCAATTTATGTAAGCATAATGTAAATAGTAAATGTTTCAGCGCAACATTTTTTCAGCATAGATTTTTTAGCATGGCACTGCATGTAATGTTCCTGAAAAGAATAAACACAATATACATCAGTAGTATTGGCCGAGAGATGATTGATTTTGAGTTTTGAGAAATGTGTTTTTGAAAACTTTTTGGAAGCCAAAATTCTCTTTAGGTCCCCGACAGAGTCGCCAGCTGTCATACTGGGAAAATTTTCCGTCCATTTCTTCACCTCCCGTGGGGAGAGGCGCCTTCCGCAGACGTACTCTAATCTTTTCGGGGCTTGGTTGCGACTTAATTTGAAAATGAATTGGATGGTTGGACTTTACTGGTTTTAAAAACATTCAAACTTAACAACGGTTTTGCAATTACTGAGACAATATGCAACCTATTATTAATCTGTTTTTTAGAGTCGCCACTTAGCATAGAGTTACGAGGTGCCAAGTCAATGGTTTTTAATTTGGAAAGGTGTCTGTGTAATCAAAAATTGGATTCAGGGATTAAATTACGAATGAAGAAGGTGTTAGGCACCCCACTCGCCCTTTCGGTACTTCATTTCCAAAAACATTTTTCTTTTTAACTAAAATCGATGATTTCTCAGCCAAAAGACATAATATATATAACTGATGCTATGAATGAATTGAATGTGTTTTTCTTTTTAACTTCTTTTTGTATTTTTTTCGACGAGTTAGCATTTCGGTCCTATTTTGATTTTTGAAGAAAGAATAAAAAGAAAATTTTGAATTTTGCTCTTTTTGGATGTTTTTATATTTTTTAGTCGGACAGAACTTCGACTGTGTTTTGATTTTAATGTTTTGGATTATTTGTGTTTTTCATTCAGACAGAACTTCGACTGTGTTCATGAAAGAATGTTTTTATTTTTGATTTGGGAATCCCAAAAGAGCATCGAGTGACCCGGATTGACCCGATTCACAAGGCGTTCTTTTGATCCAAGTCGGTTGGCTACTGTAAGCTTTCACCTCACGACTCGAATAGAGGATTTTTTTTGATTTTAAAGTGTTTTTTATATTTTTCAGTCAGACAGATCTTCGATTGTGTTTTAAAAAATGTTTTGTTTTGGGTTTGGAAATTCCAAAAGAGTATCGAGTGACCCAGTGTTACCCAATTCACAAGACATTCTTTTGATCCATATCAGTCGACTACTGCAAGCTTTCACTTCATAACTCGAATCGAGGAATTTGGTTTTTGTTTTTAAAGTATTTTTGGTATTTTTTAGTCGGACAGAGCTTCGAATGTGTTTTGAAAAAGGGAGAGGGAGTTATTTGTTTGAGTTTGGGAAATCCCAAAAGAGCATCAAGTGGCCCGATGTGACCTAATTCACAAGGCATTCTTTTGATTCAAGTCGGTCGGCTACTGCAAACTTTTATCTAACGACTCGGATCGAGGAATTTATTTTTTGGATTTTTAATGTGTTTTAGGAGGCAAAATGAGACGCCGAAGAGAGAGAGAGAGAGAGAGAGAGAGAGAGACTATATATATTATATGCAATATATAGGTATATGTATATATAGATAGGGGTGTAAGGTATCATATATATAAATCGAGCTTGTATAATCCGAGCTAGATGGCAATTATATAACATACCGGCAAGGCCAAGTTATAGAAGTGAAAATGAAAGCAATATAGATGGATATTTATTTTTCTTTGTGAATTTCAAGAAATGAAAGATTGGATTAAAGGCAATGGTGAACAATAGCCAAAAATTCATTAATCGATTTTTACAAGTTTGATTTGAGATATTCAAAGAAAGATTTTCCAAGACCTTCGATATTTGACTGAACAACCGGTAGGCATAGACGTACGCGAGGCCGATATATTATTTAACGAGACTTTGAAAGATCGAACTTTGAATAAAAAAGTGGCGTATGAGCTTATATCAATATTTTTGTATTTTTTATAGGAAAACGTATTCATATTCTTCTCGTACTTGACAACGCAGTAGGCTTAGCCTTACATGTGTCAAATTCTATAAATTGACTATTTACAATTCGGGGAGACGACTTCTTAAGATAGCTTCTTTAAGATATAGTAAAGTATAGTTTTCGGACGTGGCGACACTAATACCAAACTATAGATTAGAAAACTACCAAGAGTCTCCCAAGAATCAAGACAACAATAGAAAAATGTATTTACCGTAGAAAATGGGTGAAGGTTCGGCTAGGTTTAAATATATCACAGGTTTTCGAGAAGAAAGTTTGGAGGGATTTTGTGGTTTTGGTTTGTGGGTAGAAACTTTTGGTGGTTGGAAATTGGCTCGGGGTTGAGCGTTCTTGAAGAACGAAGGATGTTCTTGAACAAAATGAGGCTCGGTAGAGTTTAGATAGGTTTTGGAAGAATTTTGGCTGATTTTGAAAGTGTTTTGGAAAATTTGAGAGAGGTTCTGCCCGGAGGGTTTTGAGATTGAAGTGAAAGGGTGGCAAATGAAATGCTTGGACCTTTGAAAGTGTTGGAGGGGAGGCCTTTATATATGTTGTACATGTTGCATCTATAGATGCGACATATGTCACCTAGTCAATGGGATGGTGTGCGAGCATGTGGCTGGGTTAGATTTTTTGGGTTCGGGTTTTGAGGCTATGCCAGCCCATTTTCCTTGAAAAATAAAGATTAATAAAAAGAAAATATCTAAAATTGAAAAAGTAATCTCGGGTCCTGAAATTCGTCAGAAGCTTCTGTTTGTGCTTGGTCGGCTTCCCATTGAACTCGGTATTTGACAATTCGAGGTGGATGTTGATGATCCCTGAGTTGGATCTTGAAAATAGAAAATGTCTCGGGCTCGAACCAGATGTTTTCTGGGAAAACCCTAGAAAATGGCTCTTTTGCTTTAAATAGGAGTGAAGCTTTAGGTGCACATCTTGGACTGCTCTTCTTCCATTAGATCTGTTCTGCAGGGAATGTTTGCCTTTGCAGACGAGGTCTGTAGAAATTAGGTTTGCCGATTTGCGAGGTCGACTGGTTGCTACAGTGAAAAGTGAACGAATATACATTTATGTCCAACTAAATTCCGAATCTTGATCGGATGGATTCAGTCTTTATGCATCCTTCTCAGTAATAGGATTGTCGTCGAATTTCCATTCCGAAACATGATTTTGGTTGTTCGTGTGGAATTCTGTTCATTATAGAGTGTAATGCATGCAATGAGGTGATTTGTCGACCGTCCGATCACTGTTTGTCCTCAACTGTGCTTTGGCTTGAAATTCTGATTTTTGGTAAATGTTCCTTAACAATTTACCGATGTTTGTTGATTGATGCATTATCTCTGGCTAACATCGGTGTTGTTCGTAAGAAGTCCGAACATTCTGAAAGTGTATTTTGATCTATTGGAAGACTGTTTTTTATTTCTGAGTTTTGGGCGTTGAGTCAAAATTGGGTATCAATAGTCTTTATCAACCAACAAAAACTCTAAACATAAGATAACATAGCACCGACATCTGCAAGATAACATAAACGTTTCTTTTCTCTACACTTACACAGGTGACAAAATCAAGCAACACTACTATGGAACTCATCAAATCACCATATTTTGTAATTCAACTTATCCAAAATTTCAACCAAGCTTCCTTCTAAAGACATTCTACCACTACAAGACACTAGGTCAAATAATCCTTTCACAAAAATCATCTCTAATTCAGTATAATCAAGGTTAAGAATGATTACTACTACCTTTAAATTCACTAAAATCGAGAAATACTACCTCCAAGGTAAGGGTCTACCGGACACTAGATACCATTAACACCAACACCTTAACGAACAACATTTTATCCTTATACAACTTTTAAGATCACTCAAAATTACAATTTTTTGGCCCAAATGACGCAATTTCTATCACACACCACCCACAACTAGAATTATCATTCGTGCATTTCTATCTAATGCCAATTTTAATTCAAGAATTTTCTAGATTATCTAACAAATCATGTATGCAATCATGCAACCATATAAAAATCACAATGATGGATATATAAAACATAACACTTGTACAGGTATACATGATAAGCAATAAGTGAATGTATACTTGTTGCATCTTTCTCTTTACCCGTTGTCCAAATCTCCGCGACTATTGCTGAACATTGATTCTTGCAGACATGGAGCTGCTTTGTAGCCAACTCGTTGCACTTGAACTGCTTTCATCCTCAAGTACCCTCAACACACTTCCACCTTCTATGACATGGAGACCCACAATTGGAATATTTTCTAAAAATTTTACTTCTTCTATTATACCCAATTGCCAATTTACACCAAACTCTCGTTTTCCTTACTTAGCATCATGCTTGGAACAACTACTCCCACCTTCAAGTTTCCCTATCGAATGGTTCTTACCACCATTTACACCACCTTTACTAATCCTCCAAATTTTGGAAACCCTCAATTTTTTCCTCTCTTTAGACAATGACATCGCTCTATTAACTCTACCGTATCCTTTTTAGCTTTTCCAAACGTGATCTTCAAAACTACCACAATCTCGTTCTCAACATAAACTCAATTCAAATAACACACTCAATACCAAACCATTTTTAGGCCTTTAATACTTTTCTCCTCTGAATTTACTAACTCTATAACACCCTTTAATAAGGCCACAATTTCAACCTAACATTCTCTCACCCTCATATTTCGTGCCTCAAATTTGGTAATGACCTCTCTAGTTCACACATATCATTCTCCGCACAAAATGGTTATAAAACTCCCAATAACATTCTCCAAGCTTCCCTCGTGATGCCACCGGTTGTACTCCAAGTGTTGGAGCAATCACTTTCCCTTGAAGGCATCTCGCTTCTATTTCTCACTATACTACTAAACCAAAAAGGTCACCAATACCACTTCTTGTTCAACATTCATACTCAAAATATAAAAACTCATTTATCACCTTTAAGCCATTCTTAAATCACTCTAGGATTTACTACATCCTCAAACTCCATACTACACAATTCCTTAAACCTTTTAACATACCTTTTCCATACTCTGAACGGACTTCCACTCCATCAAGAATCCTATGTATTCGCTAGTTAGGCCAGGGACATTTTCAATCTATTTTCCTCCCTTATCGGTTGTGGAACCCATTTCCACCATTCATATTACTACGATCACCCTGGATTTTTTTTTCCTTTTTAATCATTTGATCGTTCCATTCCATTGCTCATTCCTGTCACACACTAAGAAAATAAACATGGTGGAAACAAACATCAGATATAAAACTCACACATTAGCAACACACCTTAACATCCTTAAAACCCTGAACACGCGACTCAATACCCTATGGTCCACTACTCGGTCATCCTCTATCCACCACTCTAACTCCGGCATTCTATTTTACTATGTTTTTCCAATTAATTTTTTCCAAGACTTCTCATTAGAAGATAATGTTGATTAGGTGTTTTCTTCCAATCAGAGCTCAAGGAAAATTGCTTGGGTGTCAAAGAGACATACATAATAGTCACAGAAATACCACTACAACCCATTATATCATGTCTCCACAACTCACATCTCAAGTGCATTACCACTTCCAAACACGGTCCCCTAACACAGAACCTTCAACCTAAGCTCTGATACCATGTTGTAACATCCCAAACCAAACACGCCAAAATAAAACGCGAAAATAAAGTTTTTTTCTTTATTTTCTCATTT
>NMUG010003918.1:0-14317 GCA_002855965.1 Monotropa hypopitys | reverse complement strand
CCTAATTTAATTTACGATACAAATTAAATTCCGGAAAATACCTTATAAAATACGAGTCCTTACATCTCAACCACCTTAAAACAATTTCGTTCCCGAAATTTCCTAAGGTAAGAGTACAAAAGATAATACAAGTTCGACTCAGACAAATATAAATCAAACAAATCCAGATACTTGCTACGAATTTCGTCTTCTCGCTCCCACGTTGCCTCTTCCGAACCATGGTTACTCCACAAAACCTTCAACAAAGAAATTGTCTTCCCACGTAGCACTTGCTCCCGTAAATAAAGAATGCGTATAGGCCTTTCTCCGTAGGACACGTCGGCTTCCAACTCGGCATTCGACCAATCAATGACGTGCGATGGGTCCGGTTCGTATTTGCGCAACATAGAAATATGGAAAACATCGTGAACGTTAGAAATATTTGACGGCAGTGCAAGACGGTATGCGACTTCCCCAATCTTCTCGATGATGTCAAACGGTCCAATGAAAAGCGGCGTCAACTTTCCCTTTTTCCCAAAACGCGAAATACCACGACGAGGCGAAACTTTAAGAAACACATGGTCACCAACCTCGAACAACAAAGGAGTACGACGTCGATCCTCATAACTCTTGTAGCGACTCTGTGCTGTAAGCAATCTCTGGCGTATCGTCTTAATCTGCTCGGCAATCTGTTGCGTCATCTCCGGCCCAATAATAGCGGATTCACCAACGTCTAACCAACAAACGGGTGAACGACAAGGCCTACTGTACAAAGCCTCGAAAGGTGCCATACCAATACTCGAACGATAACTATTGTTGTAAGCGAACTCGATCAATGGCAAATGATCTACCCAACTCCCATGAAAGTCCAACACGCAAGATCGCAACATATCCTCCAAAATATGTATTGTATGCTCTGACTGACCATCGGTCTGAGGGTGAAAAGTGGTACTAAACATAAGCTTCGAACCGAAAGAAGCCTGCAAACTACGCCAAAAGCGTGAAGTGAATCGAGGATCTCTGTCGGAAACGATAGAAGATGGAACTCCGTGAAGTCAAATGATCTCCCTAACATACAACCGGCTCAAAGAATCGACAGACTGAGCAACCCGAATCGGTAAAAAATGAACAGTTTTTGTCAAACAGTCAACAATGATCCAAATAGCGTCCTGACCACCCGGCGATCTAGGAAAACCCGAAGCAAAATTCATCATCACGTGCTCCCATTTCCACTCGGCAGTAGTAACGGCTGAAGCAAACCGCCTGGGCGCTGATACTTGGCCTTCACTTGCTGGCAAGTAAGGCATTTGGACACGAACACGGCTACGTCTCTCTTCATTCCCGGCCACCAAAACTGGTATCTAAGATCGTGATACATCTTCGTGCCTCCTGGATGAACAGCTAATGGCGAATGATGAAACTCGTGTAGAATACCTCCACGGCAAGACGAAGGAACAAACAACCGACCACAGAAACACAAACTAGTATTGGCATGGATCATCCATCCCTGATGCACATCCCCGCTAAGAAACTTTGCTCGAAACTCTGAAGCCTCTGAATCATCGGCCTGTGCCTCAATAACCCAACATGATAGCTCCGATTGGATAGAAAAATTGCACAACGTGGCTTGCTCTCCAACCTCTTCGGCATGTAACAAGAACGGACCCAAGTCGTCCATGGACTTCCAACCATACACGGCTAGACTAGCAAGATGACAAGATTTTCGACTCAACGCGTCGGCAACAGCATTAGCCTTACCCGGATGATAATGTAACTCGAAGTCGTAATCCTCTAAGTGCTCCATCCACCGCCTCTGTCGCAAGTTCAACTCCTTCTGCGTGAATAGATACTTCAAACTATTGTGATCCGAGAATACTTCAAACTTTTCTCCATACAGATAATTTCTCCACATCTTCCATGCAAAAACGATGACAGCAAGCTCTAAATCATGCGTCGGATAGTTTCTCTCATGCGTCTTCAATTGCCTCGAACCATATGCAACAACTTTCCCCTCTTGCATCAAGACGCATCCCAAACCGTCATGAGAAGCATCACAATAGACGAAGTAGCCTACTCCCCTCTCAGGTACAATAAGAATCGGTGTCGAAGTCAATCGCCTCTTCAGCTCCTCGAAAGCTACTTCACAAGAATCATCCCAAGCAAACGGAACACCCTTACGGGTCAAACGAGTCATAGGCGTGGCTAATCGTGAGAAATCCAAAACAAAACGTCGGTAGTAACCGGCTAGCCCAAGGAAACTGCGAACATCGAACACGCTTTGTGGACGCGGCCACAAAGAAATAGCATCCACCTTGCTAGGATCAACCGACACACCTCCCTGTGAAACGACATGGCCAAGGAATTTCACCTCGGGAAGCCAAAACTCACATTTACTAAGCTTGGCATACAAATGGTGCTCTCGTAGTAACTCCAACACAACCCAAAAATGAACATGGTGCTCCTCCTCTAATGCAGACACTACCACGAAGCGATCGAGATGAATACGGAAAATACGGTTCATGAGATCCATGAACGTCGCTGGAGCATTAGTCAAGCCGAATGGCATGATAACAAACTCGTAGTGGCCATAACAAGTACGAAACGCTGTCTTCGGAATATCCTCTGCCCGAACAAGCAACTGATGGTAGCCGGAACGCAAATCAATCTTTGAGAAACATGTGGAACCACGAAGCTGGTCAAACAGATCATCAATCCTCGGCATCAGATATTTGTTCTTCACAGCAACACGATTTAATTTCCAGTAGTCGATACACAATCGCAAAGACCCATCTTTCTTCTTAGCGAACAATGCTGGAGCACCCCACGGTGACAAACTAGGGCGAATAAAACCCAACTCATAGAGCTCTTGCAACTGAGACTTTAGCTCTCGCAACTCGGCTGGCGCAAACCGATAAGGTGGTATCAAAATAGGAGAAGTACCAGACAATAAATCAATAGAAAACTCTACCTCTCGCTTAGGCGG
Source organism: Monotropa hypopitys (assembly GCA_002855965.1). Taxonomy (NCBI): domain Eukaryota; kingdom Viridiplantae; phylum Streptophyta; class Magnoliopsida; order Ericales; family Ericaceae; genus Monotropa; species Monotropa hypopitys. The sequence continues at coordinate 11,355 of NMUG010003918.1, read as the reverse complement.
CAAACCTGGTAACTCCTCCGGAAAGACATCCAGAAACTCACAAACAACCAAAGGTAACTCACCACGGCGTGAAGGATCATCGTCCAAGCTGAGACTGGCAAGCAAACAACTGACAGAATCGCGGTCTCTAGGATCATAGAAACAAGAATCAACTGACTCTTTCCTATCGCCGTAAACATAGAAGTACACTCCCTCAGGAGATAAGACCCACACTCGGCGTCGGTGGAAATCAATGTTGGCATGGAAGGTAGACAACCAATCCATCCCCAAAATAAGATCTAACCCGGACATAACTAGAATGATGAAATCGAAGGTAAAGCGGTGGTCCTCTAGCGTCAACTCGCAATCTCTGCAAACCCGGTCCAACCGGACACGACCTCCTACAGGAGTATCCACAAACAAGGGTGGATCCAAGACGTCCACACCTAACTCCAATGCATGGATGAATGACGCGGCAATGAATGAATGTGATGCACCCGAATCGAACAAGACATTAGCCCAAGAGTTATAAACAATAAACATACCACGAACTACCGAAGTTTCTGGCTGGGACTGAGAAGTGGAAGGAACCGAAGCTGCTGGAATGACAAAGGCTCTGCCATGAGTCTTCGGGCCCTGGTGGTAACCGCTCCTCTGCTGAAACTGCTGTGCTGGTCTGGCAGACGTCACCACCCTTCCAACACGCGAAGCCTGTACTAATGCTGCTGGTCCTGACTGATGAGGATGCTGATGCCCACTCCGAGGCTGCTGCACCGAACCTGCCTGACTGCGATCATCAGCTCTCCCTGGACAATCTCTAGCCATGTGACCCACCTGGCCACACCCAAACCAAGCGGAGGCTCTACAATCTGCTCGTATATGCCCCGACTGATGGCATCTGTGACAAGCAACTAGGCTCCTCGCTGAACCAGCACCACTCTGCGACCTCTGACCTCTAGAAAAGCGAGACGGCTCTCTCTGACGGTTTCTCCCAAAACTGCCCGATGATGAACTCGAATTAGAAACCTGTCGACGTGGCTCCCATACCTTCACCTCTCTAGATTGCTCCCTCTTCGGCTCGATCGCCCTCGCACAGTCAACAATATCAGCAAACACTCGAATACGCTGGCTCATCACCAACCGCTGAACTAAAGGATGGAGACCCTTCTCGAAACGCTTACACTTCCTCTCCTCCGTACTCAACAAATCAGTAGCAAATCTCGACAATGCCTGAAACCGCGTGGCATACTGGGACACAGTCATCGTCCCCTGCTCCAATCGCTCAAACTGATCGCGCAACTGTTCCCTGAAACTCTCCGGAAAGTACTGTCCCTCAAAGACAGTCTGAAAATCAACCCAAGTCATCCCACGAACAGGATCCTGGATAGCCTGTGGATCAACATCTCCACCGACAAGAAAACTAGCATGACGCATCTCTATAATCGAACTCCACCACTGACTAGGCTCTCCAGTCAGCTGGTATGTAGCAAAGGAAATCCGCAACTTGTCTTCCACGATTTCTAGGGCGTCCAACACCTTTCTCACCTCGAACAACCAATGATCCACTTCCAAGGGATTGCCTTCTCCGCTGAACTTCGGAGGGTCCATGCATCTGAACTCCCGCAATGCCTCAATAGTACGATTTCCCGCGTTCTCCCGCAGAGCAGCAAGTCCGCGACTAGCTTAGACCATAGCGGCCGCAAGATCTCGTGCAAATTGGCCAGGGGCCACAATTCCCTCAGGAACCGGAATGACAGGAGGCGCCTCCTCCTCCAATCCACTCATCCTATCATTGACCTCTTCACTATGAGCATCTTGGGCGTGCGCACCCCGGCGATCACGCCCCTCTCTTCTACCACGACGATAAGCCATTTCTACAAAAGATCACGAATTCGATGAGAAAAGAGCACAAGACAAGGCCCAAACAGATAGCTCAATCGACGAAGCAAGGTTCAACCCAAGATAAGGATACTCTACAATATCAACAACGGATTCTCATAACCAATGGAATCAACAACAGGGCTCCACCCAAGGAAAAGAACAATGCATATGTATACTCCACAACTCACACAAGCCTATGGATCATGCCAATGTATGCTTAACATATTCACAACACATGCTAGATGATGCAACAATGCTCAATGCAACCCATAGAGACTAAGAGTATCCCCAAAGGCCTAAGTTTTCGAAACCGAAAACTCTGACACCAAGTTGTCACGCCCCGGATTTTCAAATCATTTTTTTTTGAAATCATTTAAACTAGTGAGCAACAATGGATCATCACTTCATTACCAAGCATCTAAGTACCAACCCAATTACTCACAATATGAAAATCCAGACATGAGTTTAAAATAAAGGATACAAACCAAACCATAGAGTTAGGGAGAAGGAGAGAAGTACAAGTTCAAAACATTACAAATTTCCCTACTCTATTAAAATCTCCATGAGCCTCAATTTAAAACAAAAATAAGAAAGGGGACTTCTTTTCAAATCTTTTTCCAATGCCTCAAGTATCCAAGCCTCCAAGAGAGGGATCACAACCTGTGGAAAAAATAAGGGTGTATCACGCCAAAGTAGGAAATATCTACTACCTAGCATGCTCAAGACCGGCGTGAACAAGTGTGTGAATGTCGGGCATGCAACACATGCATATGTACAAGTCATAACAAAAACAATGATCCATTTCTATCATATAACTCTAACCGAACAACATATGCTAACCACAATAGTAAAGGCTACTAGAACAATGCCCCTCGGCACGGACTCATAACTGATGGTAACCCGAATGTAAGTCGATCTTGGAAAAGCACGTAGAACCGTGAAGTTGATCAAATAAATTGTCGATCCTGGGCATATGATAATTATTCTTAACAGTGACGTGATTCAATTTCTGATAGTCGATATACAAACGCAACGACCCATCTTTCTTCTTGGCGAACAATGCTGGAGCACCCCATGGCGACGAACTAGGGCGAATAAAACCCAACTCATATAGCTCCTATAATTGGGACTATAACTCTTGCAACTCGGCTGGCGCAAAATGATAAGGTGGAACCGAAATGGGCGATGTTCCCAATAGCATGCATATGAGTTACCATCCCTTTCCTTTATACAAGCATAAACGTTCGTCATTTTCTTCTTTGAGTTCATACCATGAACGACCCTTGGGATCCCATCATAAGTCCACCCCAAGTCATTCAATTTATTCAACCATCGTATTTCATAATCGTGGATACGCCATGGGATCCCATCATAAGTCCACCCCAGGCTATCCTAGTCCAACGTGTCAAACGTGTCATGTAACAGTAGTTAGGGTAGGAGTAGTCTAGTAGGCGGACAAACCCACTAACCATCCTGTCCGTCGTTTCCCAAGTAATCGCTGGGAGGGCCAAGATACCCCCATTGTGCACAATGTCATGGATGGCGCGACCATCCTGGAAACCCCGTCGTAAGTCCGTTTCCGTATACAATATTAATCAACCCCTATCGCTACGTCACCTAGCCAACGCTAGTCAAGTTGTATCAATCGCGTACGTCACAGTGTCATGTTCATTGAGTTCATCATGCTATCACTCCTAGCCAATGCTAGTAACTTTCATACCAATACCATTTGTTCCAATTCAATCCATGCATGACCCAATGATACAATATCCAATCCAACATACTAACTCTTGATTTTCCACACATGATCAATATGTCTAATATATCAATTTGACATGAATTATGCTCAATTGCATGAATATGCATTCAATTCCATCATGAGATAATCGACACACCAAAAGCCCTAATTTATAAAATCTAGGGGTTTTCCAAAAATTGGGGGTTTTCACACAAATTACTCAAATATGAAATTGACTTTATGGAATTGCAATTAGACACTAGAGATTCATAAACCCTCAACCAATTTCATGATTCAACACCAAACCCTAGGTCAATTTCGTGATTGTACACCTAGACATGAAATTGAATAAAATTAAAGCTCACACAAGGGATTAGGGAGACGCACAATCAAGAACACACTAAGTAATAAACATTTCCTACCTCAAGAAGCTTTCCCAAAAATTCCGAAAATTTTAAACTCGAAGGATGGACGAACTATGGTGCTTCCCGGATAGCTTGAGACGCGTAGAACGACGTTTGTTCTTGGGATTTCTTCAAAATCCTCTTGGAAGGTCTTCAAATCTTAGAGAGAAATGGGAGAAAATATGTAATGGATGTAGAGAAAGAGTAGAGATAGAATTACGGTTTCCAAAATGAAGGAGATGGAGCAAAAATCGTGCTCCCTTTTTTATATATACCCCCTACACTTGAATTTCCAAAATACCCTTAATGAAGCAATTCTGCGTGATTTTTGGCCTTCGCGACCAGTCGACCAAATCACGTGTACGGGTCGCGGCTACCCGAACAACTCTCTGAAATTCGGCGACCGGTCGACCGAATAGCATGTACCGGTCGCGGCTATATAGAACGCCCACTGACCTATCCCGACCGGTCGACCGAATTGCGTGTACCGATTGGCCTTAAGAAAAATTAAAAGAAAACTTTGAACGTTGATAACTTTCCCATCCGACCTCTGATTGAGGCGATTCAAGTCTCGTTGGATTCGTAATTGAATTCTCTACCATAATCTGGGGTCAACCACCTTAAAATCACACTAAGATTTTAAGATAAAATAATTCAAGATTCTTAATTTAATTTACGATACGAATTAAATTCCGGAAAATACCTTATAAAATACGGGTCGTTACATTAGAAGAATATTCAGGAAGGAATCTATACCAAGGAAAAAGGTGAATTTCTACATGCCCTTGTTACTCGTACAATTTTAAAATATGATAACATATATAAATGTATAATTTATGCTATTAAGCACTTCACTGTATTATGTTTGTCTCTTGAAAAGGAAAAATAGCATGCACTCTTTTATTACCATAGATTGGTAAAATAGAAAATATGTTTTATGATTGAACGACATGAACAGTGACACGGTGGCTCGCCACCGGGGGCAGGGTCAGAAACCAGCGAGGTAGGGGTAATAAGGGATCATGACCAGGTGATCACAGTGATATCACGACATGCAATCTATTTGGGGTCGCTCCCTAAAGCTACTAGAACCGTGAAGAGTAACATAATAAGATCATGCAAACAAAAGTTAGCTATGAGCCGAAGGACGTTTCGCGAAGGCCATAGGCTTAACTATTCAATCATATGCAAATTACAAGATTTGGGCTAATAAGCCATTTACTTACTATGTTTGAAAAGGAAGAAAAGAGATTTGATAACACATGTTGTATCCATGGAAACTAGTAACCTTGGTATATCTTGATTCACTCTAGCTTTATGCTTCTGTATTTTCTAAAACTCTTTTCAGGTATCGAATAAGATTAGCTTGTAGGATTAGACTTTTTTGCACTTTTATTGTATCTCTCATTCCATTGTAAAGGCCGTTATGAGCCTCTTATAGTTTGTATCAGTAAAGAACATTATGGTAATCAATTTTATGCACACACTAGGTTTTTGTTCAATGCTTCTGCATTTATTATATTATTGTGATGGAATCCCTTGACTCAATATTAGTAGGCCTTTACGAGCTTGCTCGTTGGCCGGTCAAGACCCGTTTAGGGTTGGGTCATGACACAAATAGAGGCTAATCTTCAGTAACTATACCTCTAATATGTTTTAGGGAGGTTATAAATCGATTAGAGAGCAAAATGACCAAAAACACCCTCTTAAAAACTATTAAAAATTTTTTTAACATCGACACTGGGTTATTGATAACCCGATCGAAGTGGTTATCGATAACCCGATCCTCAGATTTTAGGCTGGAACAGTGAAAAGTGCCGGTTATCGATAACCATCCAAACATGTTATCGATAACCCACTTCTCATGTTTTAACTAGGGAAACCTCAAACACCCAGTTATAGATAACCATGCAAAACATGTTATCAATAACATAGTCCTTGGGAATTAGTATGGGGCCACAACAGCACATGGTTATCGATAACCACCACTCCCTGGTTATTGATAACCAGGCTCTCGGGAAATAGGGTGAACATTGATATCACCTTTACACCAAAACTCAAATCACTTCAACACACTCCATACCATCCAAACTCAACCTTAAACACTTCCCAACAATGCTAAACCTCAAAGATTTGACCCGATCACTATATAAGTGCCATTAATTAGTTATACAAAGTAATTAAAAGAATTATAATTGAATTTTAGGAACATGGGTATTACAACTCCTCTCCCTTAGAAAATTTCGCCCCCAAAATTTAAATAAAACAATAGATTACCTAAAAACAATTGTGGATGCTTCTCCTGTATTGCATCCTCATTTTCCCAAGTCGCTTCCTCGTCGCCATGATTTCGCTACAAGACTTTGACCAAATGAACCACCTTGGAGCGTAGCACTCGCTCTTTGCTATCCATAATCTTCACCGACCTTTTCTCGTATGATAGATCTTCATGCAACTCCAACAGTTCCACTTCTAACACATGTGTTGGATCATTCACGTATTTCCGAAGCATAGACACGTAAAATACATTATACAAACGGGACAATTCTACCGGAAAAGCCAAGCGATATGTCGTCGCCCCCACTCTATCCATGATCTCATAAGGTCCAATATACCTTGGCGCTAACTTCCCTTTCCCTTAAAACGAACGACACTCTTCCATGGTGAAACCCTCAGAAACACATGATCCCCAACCTCAAATTCTAGCTCTCGTCGCCTATTATCCGCATAACTCTTTTGATGACTTTGAGCAACCCGCAATCTTTCTCGAAGGAGCTTAACTCCCTCCGAAGCTACTTGCACCAACTCCGGCCCCAATATTTGACACTCACCCACCTCACTCTAACAAAGTGGTGTCCGATACCTTCTTACATACAACGCCTCAAATGATGCCATACCAATCTACTCTGAAAATTATTGTTTTAAGCAAACTCGATTAACGGCAAATAGTTATCCAAACCCCCACAAAAATGAAGGACACAAGATCTCAACATATCCTCAAGCATTTGGATTGTCCTCTCTGACTGCCCATCCGTTTGAGGGTGAAAGGTGGTACTAAACTTCAAAGATATACCAAGAGCTTGCTGCAAACTTGCCCAAAATCTAGAGGTAAACTTAGGGTCTCTATCACTGACAATCAACATCGGTGCACCATGTAACCTCACAATCTCATCCACATAAATCTTTTCACACTGACCCATAGAGAACGTAGTCCTTACCGGAAGAAAATGAACGGATTTTGTCAAATGATCCACTACAACCCAGATAGAATCAAAGTTCCCTTGTACTTAAGCAAACCCACAACGAAGTCCATTGTAACATGCTCTCATTTCCACTCGGGTATTGGTAAACTTTGCACTAATCCTCCCGATTCTTTGACTCACATTACCACTACCACCTTGCATTTTATTAAAGTTCGATTATAAATTTCCTCTTTTGAATCCACTCTCCCTCGAATTCCCACTTTGATCAAATCTATGCTTCTTTCTACTCTTTTCTCTTGCTCGAGATGATTGAATATCCGACCACATTCTGTTGGCCATGTCCACTAAATCTGCAAAACTTCTCTCTCTGAATGGTAACATCCTCGAACTCACCAAATTTGATAATCCCATTCTAAAACTTTTACATCGCTTCTCTTCGGTATTTACCATATCCGATGCATACTTAGATAACTCTGTGAACTTCACCTCATATTCATCCATTGACATGCTTCCTTGCTTTAAGTTTGTGAAAGCTATCTCTTGATCATATTTGAAGCTTTCCGGATAAAATTGATCATTAAAACCCTATACAAACATATCCCAAGTGATTTCTCTTGTAGCACCCGGTTCAACTCCAAGTGCCGGTACTCCCTCAGTCCTCTTAAAAGAGTTCCACCATTCCCTAGCTTCTCCTTTAAATAGAAAGGTAGCTAAAACCACCCTTTGATCACCTATGACTCATATTGTTTCAAGCACCAACTCCATTTCTTTCAACCATTCTTCTGAAATCTTGAGATCATTTGATCCCTCAAACATAGTTGTGCATAATTTTTTAAACCTCTCTAATAATCCGGTAGTCGTACCTCTCTCCAAATTCCTCTTATTTCTCCACTACAAGAACGCATTTTGATTCTCAGCCAATTAAGCTATGGACACCATCATTCTTTCTTCTTCCGGTATCACAGGTGTAACACCTCCCATTAAATTTCCTCCATTCACACTTGCCTCTTCTTCCAGAATTTGATTATTTTGTTCTACTATTTTCTATAAATCACAACACAAAGAAACAATCATGGTGGAAACAAGAGTTAGATGCCAAAAACGCACACATTAGATATACACCTCAAATATCTAAGTGCATGACTTGACACCCTAAGGTCCACTACTAGATTTCTCACCACTGTTCCCTCCCCCTTGCATTTTGTTGTATTATGCTTTCTATTCAACTTTCCAAGACTTCACACTAGAAGGGAACATTGATCAGGCATCCTTCCAATTAGAATTCGAGGCAAGTCTCGCAGGCGTCGAAGACACACACAATAGTACCAAAACACTACTTCAACCCATCGCATCACATTCCTCAATCTCACACCTCGAGTATTACAAAATTTCTCATACAAGGTCCTTAACACGAAATCTATTATATGAGCTCTGATACCAAGTTGTAACATCCCTTACCAAAAAGTAGTACTAAAAATGCAAAATGAAAAATTTTCTTAACATTAAAACCCAAGAGTTAAAAAGATTCTAAGTCACAAGACTAACATCAAGTGTAAAAAAGAATTCCAAGACTTCTATTATCAAACTACTACAACCATAAGTACTAAAAAGGTTTCCCAAGAACAAGTACCAAACGAGAAGGGTACAAAAGCACTAGTACAAAGGAAATAAAAGTCCTCAAGCCAACTTTCCATCACATAGAATGAACTCCAAGCGCATAAAATATATGCTTCATCTTTCAACATTCCAAGCTATGTAGTGGATCGCTAGCTCCAAGACCTAGTTTCCAAGCATTCAAGAAAACACAAGGAAACCAGGGTGTGAATATAATATTTTGATTTCACAATTGCAAGAGGCTTAAATACAAACATGCAAGAATGTAAACTCTGCAAGTACAAGGGTCCAACCCCTAAAACTCACTCGCCAATCCCCATGCATCCCATGCATTTACATATATATGGCCGAGGCCCATTTTTAAAAACATCTTTCCTTTCCATTCCTCTTTCTCAAAATAGCTATCACTATAGGTGATAGTTCGTGTGCCCAACACACTTATCAAGAGTATCATAAAGATACCAATTTTGGGATGTCCCCTTCTGCAAAATGGGTGTATTACCCGAAGAACTCACTCACACATCCAACGTGTAGCCTGCAAGAACTTTCGTTCCAAGATGCATATATGAATAATGTAGTATGCTTTCCCCCCAATCTATTTTTAAATAAATCTCATGTAATACCCGTTCCATATTATAAATTAATTTAAAAACAATTCAAGAATATTGAGAATTTTAGTGAGAGTAAAGAAGGATTGTTGGGTGTAATTAAGTATTAATTATGTAAGTGATATAATAGAAAAATACCCAATTTATAAAAAAATTATGTATAAGTAAGGAGGATGTCTCGTAAGGGTAATAACCCTTTTAATTAAGGGAAAAATGGGTAAAACGCAATAAAAATCCAATTTAGGGATTTGGGGAAACTCCCTAATCTCTTCATTATGCAAATCATAGAGTTTGGAGGGTAGAGAGGGAGCAAAAGAAGGAGGAAGAGGTTTTGGGTGAATCCAAGGCAATTGAGAAGAAATCTGAAGAAGAATCCTTCTTAAATCTTGATCCTCACGTAATTACGAATCAAATTATGTATATATCATCTTCATATCACTTCAGATTTGAAGTAGATCAAGGTTTTGGTTTCAAATTCGTTTTTGGGGAAAACCCATGGAATTAGATTTTGATTCTTGTAATTGATTGTAATCAAAGGTTGTAGGAGATCCTCTATCATGTTTATAATGATCCTAGATGTTAGGAACACTTTGTTTCTGATTAAATTGAGGTTTGGAGGTGTTTGGAGTGAGTTTGCCAAAGTTAGGATCGTTTTTCGTCAAAAATCACGAGTTCCATAAATTGGAGCAGATTGGGTCTCAACCGGTTGGGGTTTTTTGGCCAACCGGTTGGGAGGAGGAGTGAAGGGGGGACAACTGATTGACAACTGGTTGGGGAAGCGGTTGGGGATGGGCAAGGCTAGCCCAACCGGTTGGGAGGTAAAGTCCGATCGGTCGGGAGTGCTTCTGTCCGGAATTTTAGTTAAGTTGAAATTGGTATTTGTTCGACAGGTACACTTGAGAAAGGCAGTGAGGCCTCGCTCAAGGGCAAGGAGAAGGCTTAAACAGCGGTATTCGGTGAGTGTATGGATTTGGTATATTGAAAGTACTTTGCATGTCTTTTAAAGCTCATGTTTCTCCTAGTTTAATTGTTGAAGACTTTTTACACATGTTTTAAGGTATATGGAGTTTGTGATGGAAATGCAAGTCTTCTTCTATGCATGATAGATTTATTTGGAAGTTCTCTTCCTGCAAACTACACGTTATACGTGGGAGTGAGTTGTATTAAGTTACATTGGGAGAATGCATGATATATATGTATATATGCACCTTGAAACGTAAGTTCTTGCAGACTACACAAGTAATCGTGGGAGTGAGTTTCTCCAGGTATTACACCCACTATGGAGAGGGGTCATACCCCGGATGGAGTATCCTTGTGATACATTGGATGAGTGTACTGGGCACACGAACTATCACATATAGTGATAGCTATTTTGAAAAGAAAAGTGGAAAGGTTTTGAAAAATGGGCTTCGGCCATATACTTATGTAAAAGCATGGGATGCATGGGGTTGGAAGTATGTGTTTTTGGGGGTTGGACCCTTGTTTCTTGCAAAGTTTAATCCTTGCATGTTTTTATAAATCTCTTGCAATTGTAAAATCAATATATCCTATTCACACTCTGGTTTCCTTGTGTTTTTTTTAAATGATTGGAAACTAGGTCTTGAAGCTAGCGGTCCACTACGAAGCTTGGTGTGATGATTTTTGGGAAGCATGGATTTGGATGGATAGCTTGAGTCATAGCTTGAGGAGGTGATACTTGGCTTGTGGGCCATGATTTTTGGTTGAGAAGAATCTTATTCTTTTAATCTTAGTACTTTGACTTTCCCTTCTAGTATTTGTTCTTGGAAGCAAATTTTGGATACATTGTGGTTTGCTATAAGAATAACTTGATTTTGAGTTTCATACTTGCACTTGTGGCTAGTTGGTGTTCTGTTTTAGAATTTGATGACTCTTGGGTTTAAATGATAAGAAAAAATTTTATTCTGCAT
>NMUG010003917.1:0-14322 GCA_002855965.1 Monotropa hypopitys | reverse complement strand
CCAAAATAAGTTATCATACAAATTCCAGAGAATTGGATTCTTAGAAAACACTTTGGTCCATAAAACATATTTTACTCTAAAACCTGGAAGATTTGCTAGTCTACCGAATATCGTTGTTTACTCTCAAATTTTCCACATAAGATACCATTTCTCTTCAAAAATATCAAAGTCATTTTAAACGTTTAGGCTTACATTTAATACGTTTACAAAAAAGTAGCAGATTCGCACCTAATATAATCAAATGTGTATGACTCATGCGAATAATCATATTTCTATGCAAGCTATTTAAATAAAGAGCACGTATACAATACATAGATAATCTAAATCATTGGGGTGCGAATAGTTCACCTCAAATGCTAGACCTCTTGCCGAAATGGAAATGTTAACCGATGGTGCTATAAGCGCTTGACACCTTACACCAAGTCTTGGTGTTTTGGTTCACCCAAAACCTAACACACATGAAACATTACTATAAAACTTAACACATGACTCCATACAGATTTTATATGTCATCTCTCATAAAATAGAGAGATCTAATACCATACCCCCCTCCTAATAGACTTAAACATGCAATCTCCAAAATCTAGCCAGATTAGACAGTCTGTGATAAACATCATTTTTGAATATCGTATACAACATAAACTTAAAATTTATTTAACACGAAAATTGTAGAGGATATAAAATTGACGAGTGTCCTCAAGATCAGAATTTCTAGTTATTTGAATGAAGTCCCTCTAAATTTAGATTTACAGTTGAAAAAAATCTGTTTTGAACGAAAATCTTGTTCGTAAAAACATTTGTGGTTTCGGGGGTCCTAATCCCCATACCTTGTGATTCCATTATCACAAGGTCGACCCTTGCATACTTGGGTATCTAATTATACAGAATATTATGGTAGATAGATAGGAAATATCTTAGGTGCACACGAAATATGAGGCCTACACAATAGGTCTACGCAGTATGCCACTACCGAAGCGTCCTTCCTTTCTTCTTAATTTTGTTCTTGCACCACCTTCTTCTTACACACTTGAGGACTTGAAAATACTCTATGTACATAACTATAGGGCTATGGATAGGTAGAGTGTCAAAATAAGGCTAGGGGGTGAGTAAGTAATCATGAATAATGCATGCATGGCTTTAAGTAATAAGGGGCTTACTTAGAGCTAAGCCCTTTGACCTTCCACCTCCCTAGCATGAATATAGCCACAAATAGGTTACATACCATATAAATTTCATGCATACCATGTCCTTTGGCTTGCCCAATTAATAAGTGTGACATTCCAAGTCTCTCTTCTCAAATTATCCCTACACACTTTTGCTTTATTGGACATTAGGGGTACTAAATTCTTTCTCTTACAGTCAAACTCCTAAACTTTAATAATTGCACATATAGTAAGGCTATAACTTTGGCTTAATTATAACTAAGCCGCCAAACTTTAAAATTTCATCTAATAGGGTTAATTTAATTCAATCCTGGTCCATGACCCTGCTGGTATACGTCTAATCGCACAGGCCAGTCTCTAATCGTCGTTCGGGGCGGGTTGTCTCAATAGCCCAATTCATGTACCACAACTTTTGATCAGGGGAGTATAAGAGGAGATTTTGACATTATTGTAGGAGAAGATGACTAATGGCTTGAATTTGTTCCTTTTAATAACCAGGTGCTCATATAAGCTTACCCATAGCTCGACTGCTTTCAAGATCTTACAATTAATAACAGAACATACCCTAGCGGTCTTAAATTTTTTTGCTTGAAGTCAAACCTTCAAAGTTTAAAGAGTAAGACAAGCCTTGCATCACATGTTAACTCCAAATAGTGAGGTGAGTTCTATGCCAAGCACCTTGAAAGCGATATGATCATGCCCATTGGGTAGCAAGGCAGGCAGGGTAGATCCCTATCGTATCACCTAGGTAAAATTCTTGGGTGTTGTACACGGTTGGTATGCAGTACCACTCGTGGAGCCGACTTCTCAGGAGGAAGACAAGCGCCAAGTTGTTGACAAGTCCGTTACAAGTATGTGTCACGGTTTGCCAACTATGTGACACTAGAAGCTCCTGAAGTTGGGCTTGTGAGGTTTGGATATGGTTCTAGGACACTGTGGAAGGTACCGGAAGGGTCTAGAGAGTCCTAGTCAAGGATGTAAGATTCTGGAAGGGTCCAGAAGATTCAAGAAGCAGTTGGAAGCAGTTGGAGAATTCTAGAAGGGTTCGGAATATTGGGGAAGGAGCTGGATGCACCTAAAGATTCTAGAAGGGTCCATGAGAATATGGATTATTCTACAGTAGTATAGGACTTCTATATATGTACTAGACTTGTGTGGAATATTCTAGGACTTAGTAGAATGTGGTAGAACTCGAGAATGTTTTTATGAGTTCCTTGGAGGCCTATAAATATGTGTAGGAGCTCATTTGTGCATTCATCTTGTGGAGAGCATCCAAGAGTTGGTAGTTAAGAGAGATCTTGTGAGAACAAGTGTGTGGGTGAGCACTTGTGAGTCTTGTATAGCTTGTATATGATATTCATTGAGTAAAGAGCTTCCTTCCCCATATTGTCTTGCCTTCTTGTGAGTATGTGTTTATCTCACTTGTGTTCTTGGGGTGAGTTAGCTTGCGGGAAAGGAAAACTTGGGCAATTGTGGGGATATTCGTATAAGTGTCGCACGGAGCACAAACAAGAAGTCTTGGGACGTGAAAGTTGGTATTAGAGCGAGTTTGTGACAAGCATACGTGGCTAGTTCTAGGGATGAGTTTGGCAAGAACGATGTTGTTGTCATCGCTAGGCCAAGGAAGGCATCCAAAAAATATATAATGGCAGAAATAGAGGCCCGACTCGATAGCATAGAGGGAGTCGTGGCAGAAAGGCTCGACGGTCTGGAAGAGGCATTGGTTGGACCAATTAAGATGAGGAATTGTGTGGGATACTTCTACTCCTACTTTGTCGGTCTAGTCATTTGGGTGAAGGAGCTTGAGGAGAAGGTGGGGGGCCTTCAAGGAGTGCTTGGTAGCAATGGAGTGCTGCCATATAGAGGCCCTGGAGAAACGACTAGCTAGTATTGAGATAGAGTTGAAGCTATACAAGAAGGCCATTGTGGCATCGAAAGAAGTCGAGGTGAGCATGACCAAGTGCAAGGTTAGGGCACCAAAACCGAAGTGTTATGGTAGTGCAAGGGATGCCCAGGAGATAGACAACTTCATTTGCATGGAAAGGCAATTCAGCAATGTCAATGTTGAAGATGAGTATGGGAAAGTATAGAATGCCACCATGTATCTTGTGGACACCGAAATGTTGTGGTGAAGAAGACGACATGTCAATGTGGAGAAGGGGTTGTGCAAGATCGAGAGCTGGAAAGAGTTCAAGAGTGATCTGAAAAAGCACTTCTACCCCCAGAATGGGGAGTTCTTGGCATTTCGCAAGCTCCGCAAGTTAACTCATGAGGGCTCATTGATGTAATATGATGCGAATAGCATAGCAGAGGATTATTTTGAGACCCCGGGGCGTCGTTATGCCTATGCGGTTGACAAACTTTAAATAGACATAACTTTTACTACGTAACCCCATTTTCTTATTGTAATATGTTGTTGGAAATCTCTTGACGAGATAGGCATCTTCGAAAATCGTTACACTATTTTTCAATTGAGGAAATTGCAAAAAAATGCTTCTGATTGTCTATTTTAACATAGTTTGTACCCGGTTTATCCCGAGCCTTAAGCTTTCTTGCAGCGTATTTAAACTCTTATTCATATTGAGTGTGGCAACTTTTGGAGAAAATAAACTACTTTGTGCGATTTTTGCACAGTTCATCTTTCCATTCGGTCGGTATTCTTCGAATCAACAATCGGTTGATGCCTCTTAACTTGGTATCCATTGGAATGAATAGGTTTTAGAGAAGAAATCCAATCCAGTATTCTACGAAATCAACGGTTAGGGTCTTGTTATCGTTCCCTAATCTTGGTGATTACATCAAGGAGTACCGGGCACTACTACTAGAGATCCCTGACATGACCGAGAGGGAGGCATTGTTTGGGTTCTTGGATGGTCTATAATCATGGGCGGCACATCAATTACAGAGAAAGGGGTCACGTATATGGCCATGGCTCTTGCGGAGGCAGAAAAGTTGGAGGACTTCCAGGTGATGTCGGCTAAGCCTATAAATAAGTGGAGAAACTCGTGCATTCATCTTGTGGAGAGCATCTAAGAGTTGATAGCTAAGAGAGATCTAGAGAGAGATCTTGTGAGAACAAGTATGAGGGCGATCACTTGTGAGTCTTGTATAACTTATACATGATATTCATTGAGTAAAGAGCTTTCCTTACCCATATTGTCTTGTCTTTTTGTGAGTATGTACGTGTGTCTCATTTGTGTGCTTGGGGAAAGACGGACTTGAACAATTGTGGGGATATTCGCCTAAGTGCCGCATGAAGCACAAGAAAAAAGTCTTGGGCCGTGACACTTGTTATTTGTTGTCCTGTTCCTAATGGACCAATCCCTTGAGGTTTCTATTACCAGCTACTTAGGAGGCTTCTATTTCGCAAATCTTGACAAGTCAATACCAAATGGGGAGAGATGACTCAAGTCCTATTTTCTAGCCGCAACTTTAAAAACTCACCAACCAAGAAATAAACGGCATCCCATTTGGAGACCTTGAATGCAATCGACAAATTTAAACACTGCAAATCTCATACAGTACTCAAGCTGACACATTGATGACAAAGTGATGTGTTTCTGACTTTTTGTTCACTCTCTGGTGAAACTCCAACTCTAGAATAAAAACTCCTCTGCTGAAAATAGATGGCCTTAATTATGGTCAATAATGTGGATGGCTAAAAGCTTTGTTACCTATTCTTCTACTTTGCAACAGTCCCTCCACAACCATACTACTTACTTAGCCACGAACCACCTAGGCAGCTATTGAACTCTGTTTCAGCTTTAAGTGCTGTAGTTACCTCTCATTCACCCAATCTGCAATTTGGCGTCTAGCTTATTCGGAATTGAACCGAGCACACGGTCAATTCGCCAAGGCTATTTTTTTGTGGTATTTCAAAGGCAGTAGGTTGACGACCGTCTTATCCTGGGAGACAGACACATGTGTACCTCAACTCCATTCGGTAGACGGCGAATCTATTTTAAGGACAGAACTTTCTGATCGATTCGGTTTACAATTGTTTTATTTTCCATTTCATTTCTATAATTCATTTCTTGTAATTGTACTGTTCTATTATGAATGGAATTATTGTATGGAATCTCAATCACCTCTTTAGATTTTCCCTACATGCTTAAAATAGATTTTTGATCGATTTCATAGAAAAATTTTCATTCTGTTCTAACAATTTAATTGCAGATAGAACTTAAAATGATAAAAAATGGTATTTTCTGAACTGTTGAAATATTTCCCGAACTGAAGTGTTTAATGCGGTATTAATGTTAGTTGTACGACACTTTTTGTGTTATGCATGGCAACTATATGCTCTGCGCGGCAATTACGCTCTCTGTGCAGAACTGTGTGTTGCACTCAGCACTTATATGTTATGTTCTGTGCGACACTCTGTGCTCTGTAAGACACTTTATGTGCTATACTCATCTCCTTTTGTGCACGTGTGGCTGTATCTTTTCTCAACACGGGATTGGTATATTGTAGTGTGGGAATGATTTTTCCTGTGCGAGAATGACCTCTCTTGTACGGAAAAAATAGTTCATGTGCGGATATGTCCAGTCGTGAGCAGCTGAGACTATTTTGTTTGTATATCACTGTGTGCGGTCTGCCATGATGGTCATCTGACCAGCAAGGGTCTGTACGGCTTTTGGAGTAGTCCACTTGGCATCTTCCTTTGCACTATTCGGCCTCAGATTAGTATGTTGTGCAGCCTTTGGGATGGTTTGCTCTGCTTTTGTGCTTTCTGTGTGGATCTGGTTTATTAAGAAATGTAATGGTCTCTGTAGTAGTCTACTTGGATTCATCCTTGACACTGCTCGACCTAAGTTTGCTCATCCTGAGTATTTTCTCAGTGCGACAAGTAGATATTAATAACCAGTATCAACACAAGCCAGTGTAGCAATAGAGATCTCAATGTGGAAGTAGATATCTCAACACAACTGTAGTGTAATACTCGTTCCCTTAATTTAATTAAGTATTTCTTTTCGAAATATTTTGCATGGAAATTAGAGAAGATTATGGTTATATGAATGCATGTATTTAACCTAGTCATGTCATGAAATGATTTGAGTTAGACGTATTCTAATTGATCTTGTTATATCTTTGGAATTTAGGGTGTAGGGATCATGGGGTTAGAAAAATAATGTGTATCTTAAGATGATTTGAGGATAGGAAATTGGGGTAGTGATCATTTGGAATGGTTAGTGATCACTTAAGTCCTTGAGAATATGAATTTTAAACTATATATGAACTTGCGAAGATCATAGAGTGACCTTAGGATGTCAATTTGATGTCTAGAATTATGGGGAAGTGTTGGAATTTGAGTTTGGAGGGTTGGGAGTAAGTTTGGTGAGGTTTGGAGAATGTTTCTGGTCTCTCGTCCGGACCACGGTAGGGGCTCGTCCGGACGAGTGGACAGAAGGTTTTAAAGAAAAAGTTGAGTTTGGTCGTCCGGACCATGAGGGTGGCTCGTCCGGACGAAGGTGGTCGTCGGGACGAGGAAAGGGCTAGTCTGGACGAGCTGTGCGGGGAAGTTATTTTGTTTAAAGGATGTTTTGGGTGTTTTGGCTTGGGAAACAGTTGGGATACTTCCTTAAACGTATGGGATTGTATCATAACGTGTTTTATATCATTTTATACCACTTTACACTCTAAAGAGAGAGAGAGAAGTGAAGTTCTCCATTGAAGAAGAAGAATCCGTAGAAGTTTTGGTGAAGAAGAAGGGTGGATTTCTTAGGAAATCATCATAGAACCTTATAAGTGTTTAAACCATTTCTTTACTTGTATCACACTCTTTTAATTTTTTGTTTTGAGTATGGATTTCATGAGTATAAGCATGTATATGAATGTGTAGTGTGGGAGAAAGTTCCTAAAAGGAAAATGGTTGTGAGATTTGCAAGTTTAGGGACATGATGCATGATTTGGGTTAAATTCCCTAGAGATGTAAACCATTTTATGTTTTGGTTGAAAGAATAGTGTATGTGGGCCTCATATTCATGTATGATGATCCCTAGGATGTGATCTACAAGTATTTGTGAATGAGAACTTATGAATTTATGGTATTATGAACTTGTAGACCTTGGTATGATGTAAAGATAGGATGTCATCTAAGGATTTCATGTAGATAGTGGTGTATATTCAAGGTCATAATGAGATTATGCATGCTAGTGCAAGGGACTTATAGGATCCTTGAGCATATTGACATATATTGTTTATGCATGAGTTGGTTGTTTGATTTATACAAGTTGGACTGATTTTTGTGGAATGGTTTTCACACGAACGATTGAGGAAAACCAAAAGAATCCCGAAAAGAATAAGGGAGTACTCACCTAAGCAGTATTGGTGAGTGTACGAATATTGTATCTCTTTAATACATTTCATGTGTACCTTTTACTTGTTTTGGTAAATTACACATCATGGAAAGTGCATTATCATGGTTGCATTGGTAGATGCATGTAAAAGGTTTTGGAAAGAAAATGGCCTTCGGGCATGGTTTTGGAAAGAGATTTGGAAAGAAATATATATAGTTATATATATGAGTATTGGCTTGTGTGGGACGCATGGTCATCTTGAGAGAATATCCAAGCGGTGCATGACTATCTTTGGGTTAAATCCATGACTATCTTTTTCAAAGGAAATAAATTATAGCACATAATCATAGGTGATGTTGTTAAACCTGTCAAATCAATAGCAGAAATTCAACCCAAGTATGAAGCACGTATTGAGGATTGAGATCGAAAAAACCATCTGATTGTCACTTGGATCCGCAAAAAAATTGTGACTTCCATTAGCCTACAATTTGATTGATTTCAGAATTGGGATGCATCTGCCAAGGACATTTGGGAATTCCTGCAAGAAGGATATCAAACTGCTGGGCTTTCTCATGAATATCAACTACTGAACAAGCTTCATCAACTATGATAAGTGCCAATCCAATCCACCAATGGATTTTTATATTAATATATTATTTGGGATCAAATCTCTCTCTCAAAATCCGCATGGACAAGTACCACCTATGTCACCTTATTTGCCAACTATCGTGATCAACAACATCTCATCCAACATCTTATATCTCTCACCAACAACTTTAAGCCTCTAAGAGATTTTATTCTTCATCGCAGTCTTCTTCCAACCTTGAAACAGACCATATCAGAACTGCTTTCCACAGAAATCTATCTTGCAACTCTCAAAACTCGAAATTATGCTCTTGCTATACATCATCCATAAGAAGTTACATCACCTTAGTCTTTAGTATCTTCATCCCAGCCTCTGAGATCATGCACTTACTATCACAACTTTGTCCATGAGCTCCTTCGATGCCCGGTTCGTACTTGCAAACACTGTCACAAAATGGATCTAGGACACTATTAGTATGACTGTTGGAAAAATCCAAATGACAATCCTAGGGATGGTTAGTGTTTTTGGTGACTTGTAGGGTGATTGGTGGCCATTGGAGTTTAGGGCCGCCAAGTGTTCGACGAAATGCCCTTGTGAACCTCAAGTCGTGTTTTGGGGTTATCGTGACAATTGAATTGTCGTAGGACATGTACGTGTAAAAATTGGGTACGTTGAGTTTTGGAATCACTATAAGTCCCTTGGAACTTATGGGACACCATGTGTTAAATGATATTACTAAATGGGTGTTGAAATGGGATTGGGTGTCTAAATCCCCTCCCTTCATGTTTTGGTAGACTTGGGCCTCCCTTAGCCCCGTTGCGATAGAATGTTGGTCTTGAAACGTTTGGTTGAGATTGACTTGTCGTGATGGTTGTCTCCCTTGGATTTGCTAAGGTTGAGTTAGTGATTGAAGAAATTAAGTAAGTTGTTTGATATACCGAAAAGAATGCCGAATATGGAGGACGTGTCCTACGAGGACTACTCATACTCAAACCGTAAATCGATCACTTGGTAAACTTGTAATGAAATAAAATCATTTAATGGCGTAGAATCATAGGGTACTATGGGCCCTCTCAACGAGTTTGGGGAATGCTGGATATGTGGCGGGAATATACTGAGGTCATAACTCCCTGGGTGGTCGCACCACCCACGACATTGTGCACAACGGGAATAGACAGATGTTGGACTTCGCCGGTGGTCGCTCCACTATGTTGAGCACAATGGGGGCGTAGCGTAGCCCTCCCAACGAGTTGGGGAATAACGAGGGGAAAGGATAGTGTGCCGACGAACCACTATACCGGACCCAATCAAATATGATATGACTTTGAAAACATGATGAATGGAAAATTGGGATAACTTGGAAGGGTCTTGGTTAAATGCCTCCACGGAGTATCCATATTATGAGAAAATTGGGATAACTTGGAAGTGTCTTGGCTAGATGCCTCCATAGAGTATCCATGTTATGAAAAAGTTAGGATAACCCGGAATGTACTTGACTAGGGATTCCGTGGTCTATCCGTGTATTGAAAGGATATGAACTTACTAATGTGAACGAGTAGTGTGACAAGAATGGTAGGATACCTGAAATGTACTTGACTAGGGATTCCGTGGTTTATTCATATTCATGGAATCAATGAATGGAAATATAGAAAAGAAAAAAAGAAATACCTTAAATATCCAATGTGGCATATGAATCCAACACTTAACAATAACGATAGTTGGCGTGACTCACAACGTGAGTTATGGTTAGATCTCTTGGTACGGTATTAGTTTGGGATCCTTAGTAGATCCTTAGAGTTGTTGTACCTTAGTAGTAAGGTTGGTTGAGTTGAGATTAGAGGTTGCTTCGGTTGGACTTGGGATGGCATACCCTTTGTACTCACTTGACGTTGCGGCTTTGGTTAGACTCACTTTGTTGGCGATACGCCTATGTTACTGTTGCCTCGAGTTAGGTTTACACTGTGTGCACTTTAGTTTCTTTGTTGTTTCTATACATTTTCTTATGGATACATAGGCATGCACCGCATGTGCATGCTTGGTAGTAGTTAGGGGTTTTCTCACTGAGCCGTGGTTTTCTCAAACCCTCTTTCTTTTCCTTTTTCTAGTCTGTGTTGCAGGGCTAGATGGACTTGGAGTTGGAGTCAGCTGCTGGATTTTCTTGGGCTCGGCTAATTTAGTTTTAGTGGCCTCTCTTGTACTTTACTTTTCAGTTTCAGTACTTTCAGTTGTAGTTCCATTACTTTGTACTTGTAGTTCTTTGTTCACTGTAACAGTTGTAGTAGGACAGTACTTGTACTTCACTTTCACTTTTTACTTTGTTGTACTTCTTCTTTGTACTGCTCTATGATGTAATGAGAAATTCAACTGAATGTATTTGAATGGCAAGTAGTTGTATCCCCTGTTTATTATTAAAACTGTATTTCAAAATAAATGGTTTGAAAATCCGGGGCGTGACACATAGAGTCATCACAAGATCTATGCGGATAATCATCGTCGCCCATTACTATTTGAGGTAGGGGACCATGTCTTTTTGAAAGTATAGCCTCACCGGAGAACATCTCGTTCCGGGAAGAAGGGTAAGCTAGTGCCTCGTTATATTGGCTCGTTTGATATCGCCGAGAAGATAGGATAGGTTGCATATCGATTGGCATTGTCCTATAACCTTTAGGATGTCCACAATGTATTTCACGTGTCCATGCTATGGAAGTATAAGCCAGATCCATCCCACATGTTAGACTGGTCCACATTGGCTTTGGAGGCCGACGTATCGTACAAAGAATGATCGGTGCAAATCCTAGATACTAGAGAGAAGATCCTGTGGAGAAAGACCATTCCACTAGTAAAGGTCCTCTAGAGGAATCATAACTTGGAGGAGGCCACTTGGGAGTGAAGATATGACGCGCTATAGAAGTATCCAAATCTATTTGAGTGAGGTACCATTCCTTTCCTATGTCTTTTATTCCAGATTTGTCAAATTTTGAGGACAAAACTTCTGTAAGGATGGTAGTTTGTCACACTCTTGAAAATTTATTTAACTTTCCGTACGATTTTCAAAATATTTTCCCATGTTTTTATGATTTTCCCTTTGATATCTCTCAGATTTTCTTGACGTTCGGGCCTTCCCGAGGTTTATGTTTGAGCCAAGTGAGGTTTGGAGTACTCAACGAAGGGTTTGGAAGTGTTTGTCGACGTTCGGGTACTTTCCATGTTCATTTGGAAAGCTTACATATCGAAATATGTGACCCTATTTCACCATCACATTTCAATATGTGCTATGACTGGTAGTGGCCATGTGTAACATTTCAAAATGTAACACCCTCCCCATTCCCTTCCTTTCTCTCCATTTCGATATGGGAGTCCTCTAGTGGCCTTCATTTGTCGCATTTTGATATGTGCTTGGAGCACGTATCAAAATGTAGACCCATTATTCTTACTTTTTGGTTTCCCATAAGCATACATTTCGATATGTGCATAGGGAACATGTCGAAATGTAGGGCTACTGTTGGTGCCTGTGCTGCACATTTTGATATATGTATGTGGGGCACATGTCGAAATGACCCACAAATTGATTTATGAAGTTGGATGTTGAATTTGGAATTGGACTTGGGTTGGCTAAATATATCGGGAATCTTTGGAAAGAAATGGCCTACGGGCATGGTTTTGGAAAGAAATTCAAAATAGATATATATCTATCTATACATATATGAGTATATGGCTTGCGTAGGACGTATGGCCATTTTTGAAAAAATATCCAAGTGGTGCATGGGACGTACCAGAATATACATGGGATGTGTATTCATACCAATATGGTATCGCGGGACGCCCCAGTTGATATTGTGTATGGGATGCACCCGTGTACGGGGCATACAAACTATTGCCTATAGTGATAGTTATTTTCAGTGCATGGGATGCTCAAATCTTTTGAAAATGGGCTACAGTCCAAAACTATATAAGTATGAGAATATTCATGGGATGCATTGTTTGAAAAGGAATGGGATATATTGGTCCATGTGTTTTGAAAGAGATCTGGTTTATGGTTACTACTTGAGTTATTTGCATGAGATGCATCTTTACTTTTCGTGTTGTTAAAAGTATTTGATGTTTATACTTGCCTTGCATCTGGAACTTGAAAAATATATGTTCACACTTTGGTTTCTTTATATTTTTATGCTTGGAAATCAGGTAGCAGGTGTAGCGGTCCACTACGAGGCATGGTCGAGTTGCGTGGAGTTAGCCGTGTTTTGGGCTTGGGAGAAGCTTGGCATATTTGAGAGCTTTCACTTGTTTTAGTTCAGTATCTTTCATTTGTGTATGTGGATGGCCTAGACTTGTTTAGGGGCACGTTAAGGAATTCTATCTAGTTTGATGTGGATTTGATCAATGCCTTCGTGGAGTTAGCATTGTGGTTCATATGGTGTAGTTATCCTTGTGCTACTTCTCATTTTAAAAACATTTATTCCGCACATTTATTTGAGTATTTAGTTTGGGATGTTACAACTTGGTATCAGAGATTAGGTTGTAGGTTCCATGTTAGGGTACTGTGTTTAAAAGTGGTAATGCACCTGAGGTGCGAGTTGTTGGAGAGTGATGGGTTGTGGTGGTATTTCTATGACTATTATGTGTGTCTCTTGGCACCCAAGCGACTTACCTTGAGGTCCTATTGGAAGAGCATCTAATCAATGTTATCTTCTAATGGAAAGTCTTGGAAAGTTAATTGGAAAAGCATGATATATCGGAGATGTTAGGGTTAGAGTGGTGGATAGAGGATTATTAAGTAGTGGACCATAGGATGTTGAGTCATGCATGTAAGGCGTTAAAGTGTTTCCGACTAACACGTGAGTTTTATATCAGATGCTTGTTTCCATCATGTTTTTTTCTAAGTGTGTGACAGGAAGCAAGTGGTATGCAATAATTAGTCAGTGCAGGGAATCAACCAATTAAAGAAGATATGGATTGTTTGATTTTTGTAATAACTCAATGAATAGTAGGCCAGGTGGCACAGGCAGTTGGAGGTTTGGTTATGACTTTGAAAATTTGAAGGATGAATTCATATGAGTTTGGGTGTGTAGTAATGCCTAGTGAAGCGACAGATTGGGTAATAGATATAGAAAGAACTGTTGATGTTTTGGAGTTAATTGATGAGCAAAATGTAAGAGTGACATCTTTTGATTTTACAGGGTGAGGTATTATATTGGTGGAAATCTATGTGACGTTAGTTATCGACACCTATATCGGGGGTAGTACCCGTCGTGCCTAGAGTGATTTCTTGGGGAATGTTGGTTAAGCATTTTAGTGACCGTTTTTGCACAGAAAGTTATAGATTTGTGCTATAGGAAGTATTTATAAATTTGGAGGCAAAAGAGAATGAGTTTGGAAGTTTATGAGGTGAAACTTGTAAGTTTTATCAAAGTAAGTTATAGAGTTGGTGAATATATAAGAGAAACTTTATTGGGAATTTGAGAATGGTTTAGTGTCAAGTGTGGCATTTAAATTGATTTCTTTTAGAGAGTGAGATTTGGAAACTTGTTGAATATGGCTAGAAAGACTTCAAAGGAAATTACAGAGTTATAGGAGAAACCTTGTAGTCTTAAAAGAAGTAAGTTGAAATTTTTGGGAATCAAAGATATTGAGTAGTGGTAGTGTGAATTGTAATGAGAGTCGGGTGTTAACCGATAGTTTGGTATGAGAGATCCAAGGTTTCTTAAGAGATGTCTCAGTTGTGGAATTTCATGTTATGGGTGAGAATGTGTGCTAGGAAGACTAAAGGGTTCAAATATTCAAGTGCAACGAGTTTGGGCACAAAGCGGCTCAATATTCACAACAACGAAGTCAGTTTCCAGCAGCAATTGCGGGGATTGTGACTAGTGGTGTAGTCAGAAGTGTAGCAGGTATATATTTACTGTTTTCAGCATGTATGCTTGATAAGGGATTAGATTTTATTTATTCACCATTATGATATTCTTAGTGTTTGCATGAAAGTATGCACGTTATGTTAAATAATTTAGTAACCTCTGAGTTAAAATTGGCATGGAATAGTAGTTCATGTATGCTAATGCTAAGTTTGTAGTTGGGCATGTGGTAGAAATTCTATTGTCAGCACTGAAATTTATTTAAGGTGACTTAAAATCCAATAAGGCTATCGAGTTGATTTGTTTCAGTACGGATGAAAAGAATAACAAGTGTATTGAGAATTCTTATTATTTAAGCATGTAGGTGAATGCATATGCGTAAGTCATGTTGAGAGTAATGTGTGAGAATAAGAAATGTTGAATGG
>NMUG010003916.1:0-14320 GCA_002855965.1 Monotropa hypopitys | reverse complement strand
AAACAAATATAGGTTGAAGATGAGCAAATTGATGAAATTCTGAGAGGGTTAGTTGATGAAATCTTGGCAAATCCTGAACAGTTCAATGAACAATTTAATCAACCCACTGAAGGTGAGTTACCTATCATCCCTACTCCTACTCCTACCCCTATCCCTTCTCCTTCCAAAACTTCAAAGACCAGAATTAAAAAGAAAAAATTTAGACCTCAAGTTCATACAGATGAACCAAATCCAAAAAGAAAGAAATCCAAGACCCACAGTACCCAATCTATACTTGAACCTGAACCAACCATCCCACCAACTGCTGAACCAATCACAGAATTTACTCCACCTTTAACCCAACAAACTGACCCTTCACTCAATACAGAGGGCACAAGTCAACCTATTCCCAGTCCTAAACCAAAATTGAGTGTAGGAGGAAAAAGAAAACTAAAGAGTTTTAGCTGGAAGGAAAGTATTGAAGGTAGGGAAATCTGTTGTGAGAGGGAAATTGTGAAACCAAGTCAAGATTCCACATTTGATGGTTTCTTTATGCCCATTAAGATGGTAGGGATCCAGAAATGGTTTGAAGATAGTCCAAGTTATGTAATTCCTTGGGTGCAAGAATTTTATACCACTTTGGAGGTAAAGAAGAAGAAGACAAAATAATTGGAAAGGTAAAAGGGAAGTTCATTTTTATTACAGCTGATAGGGTAGCACAATTTCTAGGATGTCCTAGGTTAAAGGAAGAAGAAGTTGAATGTTTTTGCATGTTTTTCGTACCCCTTGTTACATTATAAGCTTAAAAGACCCGCATGATCCTTGATTTTTTACACTAAGCTGGGCACTTAATATTTAGCATGTTCTTCGATCTTTAAATCACATTTACATTGACAAAATGTGTTGGCCTTAATTCATTTGATAAATCTCTTGGATGGTTTCCTCAGCTGACCTTTTGCTTTAGTGAATATATTTTGTTTTTTTTAGTGATCACCATAGAGAGTTTTTGAAGTTGAAGCTTATAAGTGTTGGGTGATCTATTGCATAAATTTTCCTGATCATTTCTTGTTTATGGGAAGTTTCCACTATGGAAGATTTGCCATTTTCTCACTTGAGTTGGAAACTAAAAATTTGTGTTGATTGATCTTTTGGCATGCACTTCATTGGTTGTATTTTTGGATAATTGCTTGCTAGAGACTAACAAGGCCTAAGTTGGGAGGTGTGATTGGCACACAAGTGTGCAAATCAATGCTATGAACTCCTTAAATTTTACATGATTTCCTTTGATTAAAACGCTTGTATAGATATGATTTTTGTTAATATCTAATGAGAGGCTTTAATGATTAAACAAGCAGAAGTACATGGTTTTGCAATCCTTGTATAGCATGACTTTTCAGGTCCTTGGTTGAAGAGAAGAGAAGCAAGAATCAAAGCTGGGCTACAGAGACATAGCCCAAATTTCCACTTGAATTTCCAGTAAACCAGAACCAATTACCTGAAAACTAGCTAGCTAGCCATGGACCAAGTCACCATTTCCTGGTAAATCAACTCCACTTCTCCGAAAAAGCAGATGAAAATCAAAAATAGAAAAAAAATGATGAGATTCCATCTTATGGTAGAAGGAGTTCAAACTTCCGGAAAAACAGAAGTGCAAAGAAGTAGCAAGATGTTAAGTCTCCAATTTCCAGTAAAGCAGAAGCCAATTACCGGGAGAACATGAATCAAGGATAAGTATGCAGACATCCAGAAGCCCACATTACCAGGAGACAAGAAATCAATTTCCGAAAAAGCAAGAATGAGCCAAGTACAAGCAAGCCATTTTCCGGTAAATAGGATCCAAGTTTCCAAAAAATCATGACCAAAGATGAAGCTAAAACTCAATTTTCCACAAGAACAGACCTAAACTTCTAGAAGTTCATATGTGATCTGTGTGACTAAAATCGGACCTGATTTTATTTTATTTGCGATATTTTTGTAATTCTCACCAATTTTGGGGAATCTTCTAGAAGCTTAGGAGGGGCCTATAAATAGAGGCCATTGTGCACATTTTGAGGTGCCCTGTATGGTGCCAACTAGGGATAGCAGTAGAATAGGATTTATTTTTCTGCACTTTACTTTTCTGTTGTAATTTTCATTTCTGTCTATTTCAATTTCTACTACTGTTTAGTTCCTTCAATTTAGTAATGCAATTTTCAGTTTAGCATTTAATTTAATAGTTCTTCTTCTCCTTTCTTTTCTTAATTACATCTATTTTCATTTTACTATTCCATTAATTCCCAATTTAGTCGATCCATGAAATCCCTAGATTCATGGAATCTGATCTAAGTAAAGGGAATTTGAGGATTTGTTCTTCCTTCTCTCACTCTAGTTCTGAGTTTCAATGATTAAGACTGATTGAATTTAGATCTGAACATGTGAAATGAATCCGGAGTTGAATACAACATTGAATTTGTATTGACAGTTAATTATTGGCATACATATTGCTTAGTTCATGATTTGGTCTAGATTTAATCAAAATTGATCATCAGATTTCATCAGAAAATCTTGCAGGGAGTAATCTAATGTTAATTGATTACTCCCCTGTGTAACTGAAGTTTGAGAGAAAGAGGAATTGGTCCTTGGATTCACTCAAGAACCAAGGATTGGATTCCAATTTTTTACATCTAATTTCTATTTTCTGCTATTCCACACACAACACAACACAACCATTCCACCATCCATAGATTTCACCTCTATCTCCTAAATAAACACTAAACTGAATCTAATCTAATACAAACCATAGTCTCTGTGGAGATGACTTGATTCTTACTAGTTTTTATTATGCTTGGACGACAAACATTAGAGTTGAATCACTTGCGCTTAGGTGATTTAATTCACTTTCTGGGTTGTTCTTCATTTCCCCCAAATTTTAGAGTCAAATGCACAATTAAGTTTGTGCCAAGCAAAACGACAACTGGATAGTTAGCAAGGAGTCACCTGTTACCATAGTGGTAGTGGTTAGAATAAGTAGGTGGCGGGTTATATCCATTGTTTAGTAGTATAGATGCTCTGAGACTTTTCAATTTACTTCTTAAGTTATGTATTATGTCATTTAGGTCCTTTCTTTTTCAGACATGTACTTATATCAGCTTATGTACCTTTTGATTTCAGTTATGGTTATGTATTTTCTTTATTTCTTCCACTGTGTATGATCCTCATATTTATCATTTGTAATGAGAAAAAGAATAAGTAAGGCCTTAGGTAATTATGCGAATTACCCGACATCTATCCCGATGACCTCTGAGGATGGGTCTGGGTCATGACACCCACTCACACACCTCAAACATATAAATACTTGGTTATAGATTTTTCTACTGGGTATTCGCTCAACCCATCTTTTTTAGGTACTGAGCCTCAGACATGATGTGGCGCTAGACGTTGTAAATCTACCAAGCATTGGGGCGTGGTATCATTTGGTAGATTTTAGAATTATTTTCATTTAAATTGTTGTATTTAACTTTTCTTTATCTTCATGCTCCCAGATTATGCATTATAAGGATTTATAACTTGTAAATTCACGTGACATGACTTGATTGTCATTATCTCTATTATATTCGCTTGCTTCATGGGTTTATTATGGTTGGGTATCAAATTTCTCAAATAACCTATTATTACAAAAAAATGGTTTGAAATTCCGAGACATGATGACTTGGTATCATATCCTTCAGTTTCGAAAGCTTAGGCCTTAGGGGAGACACATAGTTTCAATGGGTTGTAATACATTGCATTGCATAATATGTGGTGTGCCTGGAGTTCTTGTGCGAATTACATAATATCTAGCGGAATTGAAATTAAGAGTGGTTAAATAAATAATCCTTCGGAACCCTAGCTTGTCGTTGATTGGTTAAGGATATTTGATCCTTTTATTGGTTCCTTTAGAGTTGATTCATTATTGTTTGTCTTGATCCTTGATTCCATTCCTATTATCTTTGTTTGATTTTTCCTTTGGTTTCAAGAAGTGGATTTTTGTTAGTGATCACATGACTAGGTTGTTTGGTTCTTGCCCCTTTAGTTAAGGAGGTGGACTCACTGTGAGGCATGATGGTTGATTTTGAATTCTTTCCTTGTGAATCCAAGAAGTGAATCCTGAGAAAACCTTTGGTTCACATTTGTTGTGGGTGTAATTACATCTTTCATTCGACGTTGGATTCTTAGTTCATGCCCAATGGTTTCTGGGGGATTCGTGGTATTTCCCTAGTTGAGGCTTGATTCTTTCCATGTAATCTTAGGATGAGAATCCCCCAACCGTTTTGTTGATCCCTCATCACCCTTAGTGACTGATTATGCCCTCATAATGGTATTTTACTCTAATTGTGTAGTTGAGGTTTGATCTATCCCTTGTGTTTGAAGCTTTGATTTGTAGTTGATGTGGTGGTAAGTACCTTGTCATCGTTGTCTAAATCTGTTATGTGATCATGTTTGAGAGACGAATAGCTTGTGGATAGGCCAATTCATGGCCGACATTCACTTTCATTGGTGCTTTAGCCTTGAAAATCTCCCTTGTTATTATATTCTTTGTCAGTCTGTGTGATTGAGATAAGATGGATGGTTATTGTTCCCTACCCATAATCAGGTATGGAGCCTTATTGTTGTTTAGAAGTGGGATTAACCTTGTTACCTTTATTTTGGAACCATTATGGTTTATGTTTGGGTAGTGTTATTGAATTAGAGGGTCTAGAAAAGAGTGCACATGAGGATGGTGATGGTACTCAAGTATATGTGATGTTTGAATATTGTAATGGTATTTGATGAAAACCAAAAAACCGTAAGTAATATGATAAAAAATTTATGAGTGAACTAGTCACATTAGTCCTTAATGGAGCATAGTATGGATGGACTATATGAGTATTTGGCAGATGGATGTTGATGAAAGTTGCCTCGAAGACTTTCTCTAGGACACTTAGCGATATCGTACAAGTTTTGAGGAAGTTGAAGTAATGATTTAGACCACAGTGAGAGAAGCTGGTTGTGTTAAGCATTGAAATAAGGACTATCATACATCTTTCTTCTCGATGTTGAGTTTTGATTGGGCTTGGATAGTTTCCAGTCGTATGACTAGCCTATCTTGATGCTAATAATTTATGACTTATCATTTTGCAGGATGATCTTCTTTGCAATGAGAGTCGGAGCTTGTCCCTTTTCCTAGCGAAAGCCCTTTGTTCAAAGATTGATACTCCTTTTGTTGTATTGAATGATTGCATTTGGGATGAAAGGTGGGATTGTGTAGGTTGGCCTTGAGTTTGTCTCATAATCTAGAGATTATGAGAATGGTGAGATGTGAACCACAATTGGAAAATGTTGGTGAGTGAGAGATGTGCCCATGTACGATGATTAGAGCGAGTGATCCTAATGGTGCATGTCTACTTGATTTGTTTTGGGCTAGAGTTGTGGATATAATGCCACTCTAGCCTTCAAATATGTATGTTATAGTTGGATTGTGTTGGAACTCCCGTATGTTAATGTGAACGAGATCTTGCTAAGGGATTTGCCTATAGTGTGGAGATTTGTTATTTGAGTTTGGAAGAGAGGAATGGTGGTTAGATGTGAGACCTACATATTATTTCATGCATTATCATAGTTAATTAAATTAAATTAGTAACTAATTGATAAATAAAACGAATTAATAAGAAATGAATGGAACTAGGGGTATTAGTGTCACGAATCAAAGTTTGAGGACTAAATTGTTAGAAATAGAGGTTTAAGGGAGGGGGAAGTGTACTTAACCCTTATTCTATGCAAATTTCTACATGGATGAAAGAGAGAGAGAGAGAGAGAGAGAGAGAGAACATGTGGGGGAATGTTGTGTCTGTGTATGTCAAAATGTGTGTATGTGTTGGCAACATTCATTAGTAGGTTTCAATGTTTAGAGAGGACTCACTTATGAGTTTTCAATTGAATTTATTTAAGAAATTGATATTCATTCCACCATCAGTAGAAATCGTGAGAGTAATTGAGTGCGAGAGAGACTAGGATTTGAGGGAAAAGAACAGTAGAAGGAGAATTCAGAAAACCAATCTTCCAAAAATCGCATTTAGAAGACCAGAAGATCAAACCAAAATTAGAAATCATATGTTCAAACCAAGGTAGAAAATCATGTGATCAAGGTAAATTTAACTCCAAATTCATGTAAATCAATTTCATATGTAGTATAGAAGAACAATAATTCAATTGCATGTTAGAATAATCGAAGAAACCCCAAGAGAATTCAAGAAAATTCGACCAATAGGGCAACCAGGGCAAGGACCGGTGCCACTGGTGCTGGACCCGGTGCTCAAACGGGTGCAGATACCGGTGTTGTACTAGAATCCATTATTTAAATCAAGGATTTTAATGATGAAATTAATGTTAATTCAATATATTATGACTGTATTCAAGTTTAGGTTTGATTTCATTAATTTAAGGGTAAGAAATTAGAATAAAACCAAGTTTTTCATCAAGTTACAATTAAAAGATCTAATTCTGCTATTTTTTATATTTTCGAAAGTTGGTAATCTAACTTCTGGTAATGGCTAGCTTTTAGAAGTTTAAACTTAATTTCTGATAATATTATTGGTTATTAAGTCTATAAACTCGGGTTTGGAAATTTATGATTTATAAATTAAATCATATAATGAAGAAGTAAAGAAATCAGTGGCTTAAGTCCTTAGAAGTAGTAACCTAAACTTTCTAATGGTTGTATAATACTTAAAATCAGATTTGGGAATTTATGAATTAAAAGAAAGAATTATAGAATGGATTAATATCAATGAAATTACATGCATGGTTAGCATTCATGGTGGTTAGTGTTAGGTTCGAAGAAACTTGCTTCTTCTTTGACTCCTCAGAAGGATAAGCAGATTCTCTAGTCCATTTTCCTAGCTCAGGTGAGTACTTAGAACCTTATAAGTTCAACTAGTTATTTATTTGTGTTGTCTACTAAAAATTTTGGTATCTTTATAAGAGTTTTGAAAGTGGAAAATTTCAACGGAACAAACATGTTTTGAAAGAAAAGAGATGTGATTTTTATGATAAATGAGTGATGGATTTTGGAAAATAAAATGTGAATTTTAAGAAATATGAGTTATGAGGATTTTTA
This sequence comes from Monotropa hypopitys, assembly GCA_002855965.1. Lineage (NCBI taxonomy): Eukaryota > Viridiplantae > Streptophyta > Magnoliopsida > Ericales > Ericaceae > Monotropa > Monotropa hypopitys. Next base: position 7,227 of record NMUG010003916.1, on the reverse strand, counting down.
GATAAAAGGAAAGAAATGTAAGGATTTGAAATAAAAAGAAAAAGGGATTTTTGTGATCATGCTATAATAGCCTTGAAACCTACCTCAGAATTTATGTCAAGGAGTTAAATCTTACTTTCGGGATAATGTGGGAGAGTTTCAGCCTACTTCCAGGCATATGTGGAAGAGATTATATTCCCATACCGCTGGAGGGGGCGACGATCGGCCCCTGGTTCATTACTGGTGTACTTATCCAGAATATTTCATAGGATTACAATACTGTCATAACTCTTGGTCAGAGGAATTGAATGACCCTTGGCTATTATGGTTAAGAGATGAGATAATATTGGTTTTGATAGATCCTTTATTCGATCCTATAACACGATGATGAGATTTTTGATGGATCATTTATTAGATCCGGTGGATTATAATGGAAAACAAAGAAATGAATTAAAAAATATGTTTTGGAAAAGAAAAGAGAATGATGATTTAAAAGTAATGATTTTGGATAGATTTTTTTCATTCACACGTGATGATTTTTTAGATGGAAAATGATTTTGAAAGAGGATTAGAAAATAGTTTTGAAAATTAATATAATTTCAGTTGTTACAAAATGTTTTGGAAAGAACTGTCATGGTTGAAAGATAGCTTGATCGATGGTTTTTTTGCTTCTCTTATTTATACTGTTCTATAGTATTCATTGAGCCATCATTGTTGACATATTTTATACACTTTCTTTTCTAGGTAGCTGCACCTTCAGTAGCGTAGTGAAGGATCTGTCTTAGTTTTTCCAGTTGGTCTTTAGTATGTACGAGAGTTTATCTCATTTGATGTATTAGAGTATATTGTATTCCTTTTTATCTCTATTTGTGAGTTGGGCTAGAGCCTTGTTTTACCCAGTTTGTTGAGCTCGGTATGTATTATTTCAGTACCTTTCTTTAGAGAATTCATTTCTGTCTCATGAGTTTTATTTATTTAGAGTTGTTGTTGGTTGGTTGTGTTTTCTGATGCTGCCACGTCACCATCTTGGATATTTACCTTGATAATTATCCGTATTAGGGTGTAATAGGATTCTATAGACTTGTTGAGCCAACCGAATAGTGGGAAATAGGGTCTTGTCGAGTTTAGAAGCAAGGGCATAGAATTTGTCCTATATAAATTCCTTATGCTTCTAATTTTTTCTTATTTGATCAGTGTTATGGATCACGAGAATCAGCAAGTGGGATACGAAGTTTCATCGGCCTCCGTTGGCCAGAGCCAGGAGATGCAAGGAGAGCAGATTATGACAGAGGAAGTTAGGGATGAGGATCATATTGGGATCAATCCGATGAGACAGCTTCAAGAAGATGTGATTAGGATGGTCAAAACTCAGGCTAGGTATTTTTGAGAGTATGCCTATTCATCCAGCTCTAGTGCAAAGACTGTTGGTGCACATGAATATTTCATTGTACAAAAATTTCAAGACAATGGATCCACCTATCTTTATGGGGGCCAAAGGAGAGGAAGATGCTGAAAACTGGATGAAGAAGATCAAACAAATATTCGATATTATGGAGGTGTCTGATGGAAACAAATCGAGGTTAGCTACCTTCATGCTTTCTGAGGAAGCTCACCATTGGTGGGAATCTACAGTAAGAGTATTGACTATAATGTCAGTTGGGGCGGTTGTAGTGGTGAGATAGAATAACTTTAAAGAGGCATTTAATGAGAAATATTTTTCTCAATTTTACCAGAGTGAGAAGAGGAATGAGTTCTTATTGTTGGAGTAAGACTCCATGTCTATAGATGAGTATATGGTTAAGTTCATAGCTCTATCTCGTTTCATACCATTCATGGACACCAAAAAAGGTAATGTGCGAGAAGTTTCAGATGAGATTAAATTCCCGTATTCAACCATGTGTCACACTATTTGAAGAGAAGAATTTCAAACAGTTGATTAGTGAGTCTAAGATTTTTGAGCGAGACATCGAGAAGGCTGATGGCAGGAGGGAGAAGTTCAAGAAGACTTGGACCGATAGCCAAGCACAGTAGAGAGGGTCAAGCAGTAGATCTTTCGATTGGGGTGGTCACGGTTCACAATTTATTCGAGGATCTTTACAGTCTACCAAATAGACTTTTGGTAGAGGACATAGCTCTATTGGGCTGAGGTGAGGAGTATATGGTCAGCAGCAACAGTGGAGTTTTTCAAGTAGAGGATCTTCAGGATCTCAGTTATCATAGGTGATATGCTACAGATGTAATCGGAGGGGCCACTATGCAAGAGATTGTACTGAGGGCTCTCTTATTTGTTATAATTGTGCTCGTCCAGGTCATAGAAGGACAGAATGCCCACAGATTGCAATTGAGGCATCATCAATAGGCAATGCTCCTATTACGACCCGTCCCAATCATAAGATGAGTACATGACTGGCCAACGAGCAAGCTCGCAAAGGCCTAAGATAAAATGGATGAGGGATTTCGGTATTTTTGGATCCTGAATTTGATAGAAATGAACTTCGATCTCTGGTTTTTGTATGTAGGGATTGAAATTTGGAGTCAGTTGTAATTTGGCAAAGGTTTTGTAGAGTTCCGAGACTTTCCCGAGGGTTTTTAGGGCTTAGAAAAATTTCTGGTTGGACAGAATATATAGAGAGAAGCTTGATGGTCGTTTAATGCTCTTGAGAGCTGTCCAGAATGCAGCTGGGAGCTGCTCCTTTTATAAGCCTAGGTCGCATCTATAGATGCAACCTTGTTCGTCATCCAGTTGGTCAGCAGCCAACTGCCCCAGTTGGCTGACAGGAACTTTTGTCCAAGGGTGGTTCGGGAAATGGCCAAAGGGTGGTTCGGGGTTTTGGTTTTTAGCAAAACTGGATGGAATATTTGGTGAGAAATGATTTTTAAATTTCTTCTAATTCAAAAATGATTTACACTGCACCAAAAAACTCTAATTAGTCTACCCCGTACTGCTGTGGGTCCCACTGCTTAGAAAATTGAGACTACCATAATTTTTGTTGAGATGAATTGTGAATTTAGAAATTGTCGGTATTTGAATCGGACAATGTCTTGAAAACTACTTGGCTTTCAGTATTTTTACTTTAGACAAAAAATTATGCCTGGCTCTCGTTGCGCCGAGATGAGATAATTTGATAAAACTATTCTGCAGGAAAGTTCTGTCTTTTTGTCGAGACTTCATAAAAATTTGCATTTTGGATTTCCATTACCATTTCATCGTCTCACGGCTCTTTGAATGAATTCATGTTTATTCCCAATAAAATTCCGGTTTTGGTCCCGATGGTTCCAGAGTCTGCTCAAATTTCTCAGGAAATATTTCACCGTTGATATTTCATTGAGATGCGTGATTTCCGGTACTTGTGCGATTTTTTGGTTGACTTGTTATAGAAATGCTAATCTTGGAGCCGATTTTCCTGTGTCTGTCTACTATTTGTCATGAGCTACTCATCGTCTTGAAAATATTATTTCGCGTAAGTATTCCTAAAATACTTACTAAATAAACTCTGGAAATTTTCGAAATTATTTTTTAAATAAAGATAATATTTTGGTCAATATTTTTAGGACTGAGATCTCACATCCTCCCCAACTTTATAAAAGTTTGGTCCCCAAACTTAAGGAGGGAGTAGTTGTATTAAATATGCATGTCTTAAATAAGAGGCATACCTCATGTAAATAAGTGTGGATATTTCTGACGCATATTGTCTTCTTTCTCCTATATGGCTTCGTTGCCTGATTGGTTTTCCCACCAATTTTTGACTAGTGGAATGATTATATTCCTGAGCCGCTTCTCTTATCGATCCAAGACTCTGATTGATCGTTCTTCATAAGATAAATTCTTATCGATCTCGATTGGCGGCTGAACTAGTACGTGTGATGGATCTGAGATATATCATCGAAGCATAGATATATGACAGACATTATGAACTTTGGCTAGTTCAGGTGTCAGTGCTAATCGATATGCAACTGGTCCAATTTTCTCGAGAATTTCGAAGGGTCCAATATACCGAAGGTTTAGCTTTCCTCTTTTTCCGAATCTAATGACGCCCTTCATTGGTGATACTTTCAAAAATACTTCGTCCCCTTCTTAGAATTCGAGTTCTCTTCGTCGTGTATCTACATAACTCTTCTGACGATCCTGAGCTATCTCCAATCGTTCTTGAATCAATTTGACCTTTTCTGTGGTTTCCTGCACAATCTATGGTCCGGTAAGTTCTGCCTCTCCAGTTTCTATCCAGTATGACGGTGATCTGCATTTTCTCCCGTACAAAGCTTCAAATGGAGACATTTCAATGCTTGCTTGATGACTGTTGTTGTAAGTGAATTCTGCCAATGGTAGGTGCTCCTCCCAGCTTCTTTGAAATTCCAATGTACATGCTCGTAAGAGGTCTTATAGAGTCTGAATTGTCCTCTCTGACTATCCATCTGTCTGTGGGTGAAAAGTTGTACCGAGGTTGAGTGTCATTCCCAATGATTTCTAAAGTGCTTTTTAGAATCTTAACACGAACCGTGGGTCTCTATCTGATGTAATTAATACGGGCGTTCCATGAAGTCGAATAATCTCTCATAGATAAGTGGCAGCCATCTGGTCCATCGAATACATATTCTTGATTGGGATGAAGTGTGCTGATTTGGTCAATCGGTCGACTATGACCCGTATCGCATTGTTGCCCTTGGCTGATCATGGCAGTCCAAAACATAATCCATCATGATGTCTTCCCATTTCTACTTTGATATTGGTAGAGGTTGGAGTAGTTCTGCTGGTCTTTGTCGTAGGGCTTTCACTTGCTGACATTCCAGTCATCGGCTCGCATAATCTGCTATGTCATTCTTTATGCCTATCCACCAATATGACTTCTTGAGGTCTTGATACATCTTGGCTTGTCCTGGGTGAATTGTGAACTTCGATTTATGGTCGTTGTCCATGATCTTTCATTTGACGTCTTCTTGGTCGGGGATGCATATACGATTGTAAAATTTGAGTAGACCGCCATGGGTGGTGAATTCTTCTTTTAGCTTGCTTTTGGCATCTTTGAAAATCTTTTGCAACTTGGTATCGCTCTTTTGGAATGCTTTGGTTTTTTCTATGTTGACAGAGTCGATGGCAATTGTTGAGAGGTGGGCTAAATAAGGATTTCTCCTTTCTTACTGAGTGCATCTGCTACTACGTTGGCTTTTCCGGGATGATACTGAATGTTGAGATCATAGTCTTTCATCAGTTCCAACCATCTGTGTTGCCTGAGGTTTAACTCTTTCTGGGTGAAGACATACTTCAAACTCTTATAGTCAGTGAAGATATCACAAGTGATTCCATATAGGTAGTGGTGCCATTTCGTTAATGCAAAAACGACTGCTGCAAGTTCCATGTAACGACCTGCCCCACCCTGCACAATATTGCCAAGAACTGGATTAAGAAGATTAAGCAGATATTTAGTATTATGCGAGTGGATGAGGAGGATAGGTTGAATTTGACTGTGTTTATACTTTTAGAGGAAGCATATCATTGGTGGCAGTCGTCCGAAAGAGTATTATTGGCAGCAGGAGTAGATGTGAGGATTTCTTGGAGAGATTTCGAAGAGGCTTTTAATGAGAAGTACTTTTCTCAGTACTATCAAGGAAAGAAGAGGAAGGAGTTTATGTTGGTAGAACAGGCAGATATGTCAATAGAGGAGTATGTTGCGAAGTTCACAGCTCTGTCTCGATTTGCACCATTCATGGTTGCTACTGAGCAGACAATGTGCGAGAAGTTTCAATTAGGGTTTAATCCCAGGATCCAGTTGAGAGTTGCTATTCTAGAAGAACAGAATTTTAGGAAGCTTATTGCAAAGTTTAAAATAATAGAAAAAGAAATTGGAAAGATAGATGATAGGAGGGAGCAGTCTAAGAGGGTTCGATTCAGCAGTCATTCACAACAAGATATGATTGAGAATCAGAGTATGCAGTATAATGGAGAGTCATTCCAACCTTCAGGACATAATTTTGTTAGGAATCGAGGGCATAGTGTTGGTAATCAAAGGAGGGAAGCAGTCAGTCAGTCGGGGAGGCAGAATTCAAGGTTGCAGATGTTAGAAGTGAAGTGTTATAGATGCAATCAGGTAGGGCATTATGCCAGAGAATGTTCAGAGCAACCTGTGACCTGCTACAATTGTGGTCAATAGGGTCATATGAGATGGGAATGTTCTTAAGTTATGATTGAAGCTTCATCGATAGGAAATGCTCTGGTTGGAAATTAGGGAACAGCGGGCAGTTACAGGGGTAAAGGAAGAAATCAATCATCAGGTGGAGTCAGACAGGGTGGAATTTTTGCCCTTGTTGATCAGGATGTTCCAGCAGCTCAAGATGGGAATCTAGGTATATTTCAAAATTTCGAGGCAAAATTTCTATTAGAGGGGGAGAATTATGAGACCTACGTCGTATTTAAAATAATTAATAATAAATAATCATAGATTAAGGATAATTAATTATATTTGTCCCAATTAAAGATTAAGGGTTAAATAAATATAAATAATTTTAACTTATGATTGGAGAAATTTGGAGGAAATTAGAGGTAGAATAAGATATAATAAGTATAATTGTAAGTTTTGAGTAAATCATGGGGTCAAAATGTAAGGAGTGGAAGACTAAGGTCGATTTTGTATTTTAAGAAGAAAAATGGAAGTGGTATTGTTAGGTGTCGTGTATACGCAATATGTGGCTTGGAGTTTGATAACAACTTGTGTATAATCATCAATGTGTAAGAAATCAAGCTGCATGAAGTTTGTTGTCAAGATAATTAGGAGGTGTCAAGATTTGAAGCAATACACATGTAATGAAGTTGAGATCAATTAGTATACGTATATGAGAATCATTAATCGAGTCCTTGTAATTATAAGAGTTGTATAAGTCTGGAAGTTAAATAATAAATTTCTGATTAAGAGTGAATAAGAGTGTTGCTCAGGAACTAAAGAGTGTGGTGGAATTGCAGAGAAGAAATTAGAAGAGAAAGTGAATAGTAGTTGAAGGAGGAAGAAGAAACCCATTTGCGGCAAATCTTTTAAATTTTAATTCAGCTAATTGAGGTAATGTTTCCAAAATCTAAATATACAGCTTTGTAGAAAATCATTGATAGATCGCATGTTCCAAATTTGAGGTTAAAAGATTAAGATTTGATAAGACAATTTGATGAAAATCAGAATTTTAGACCAAACCCAGAAGTTGCAGAGCTACCATCGAAGTCTGTCAAAAGCCTCAGATATCGATATCGTGGGTTAGCCAAGATAT
>NMUG010003915.1:0-14325 GCA_002855965.1 Monotropa hypopitys | reverse complement strand
TTTGCGGAGTGTTACAGAATATGATATGTTTAATTTCCAAACACAAGTAATTTCAGAGTCAGAAATCATGAAGATGAGCATGAACAATTTCTCTTTCAACAATGCATCTCATGCATGATACTTATATATTCTGACCGAAGCCTCTTTTCAAAAAGATTTGAGCATCGCATGTCTTGAAAATAGTTACTACTATAGGTGTCACAGCCCGGATTTTCAAACCATTTTTTTGAAATAATTTAAATAAAAGCAGGGGAAACATTACTTGTAGTATCTACACATTTTATTCTATTCTCATAACATTTTGTGATACAAGTAACACAATATCGAAGAAAAATGGAAGACTACAAGTGCCGTACACAGCTACAACAGTGTAGAACTACAAAGTGAAGTACTGTAAGGAAGAGAAAAGTGAGGGTACATCCCACCCTCGGTAGCCAACAAAGTGCTAAGAGAAACCTGCTGCAACGATCCCTGAAAACCCGGTAGCTGACTAAGCTCCAAGCTCAACAATATCAACACATCTCTGCAACAACCTGTGGGGGGGACCACAAAGGTCTTAGCAAACTACGTGCTCAGTAGATAAACTCCTGACCACTACCAAACATGCACCGACGGTGCATGCCTAGGAGGGGCCAGTACAAGTAGGAGATATAAAGAGTAAGAGCAACAGTAGTGGCAACAATAGTAGTAAAGATGTAAGGAGAAACACAAGTAGGAAAGCAAGAGAGAAAATATGACGCAAGTAGTAAGGGCGACCTAGCTATAGGTCTGTCAACTAACCTTCTCAAGTACAAGGGAAGTAAAAGTGTCAAGCCTAATGGATAATCCAACTCAACCTCAAGTCGTCACAACCCACTCTCTACCAAGGGGGAATAACCTAGAGAGCTATTAAGAATCTGCGCAACACGTATACGGGTAACCGTAACACACACCACTCCCAAGCCTCACCATCTATCCACAGAGTAATTGCTTAACTTACATATTCTGTTAACGCTTGAGATGTTCACTGACTTTCTTTCCTTGTACAATTCACGTCTTACTATGGTACACTTTCTTTTAAATTCCTCTTTTTGTTCATTGGGTGAGTTTCCCCTTGGAATTCCATCATAAGTCTATTCCAAGTTATTAAATTCGATTCGTGGTATGAACATCCCGTGGAGTCCTATCATAAGTCCACTTCAGGTAAGCATAGTTGTTGTTGCATAGATAAGTCATTGGAACCCCATCATAAGTCCGTTTCAAATAAGGTCAAGTATCGTCGATAGGGGGAAAGGATAGTAGTTGTTTAGCGACCCGAATTTTATAAAGAATTTCCAGAATATAAATTCGTATTTTAAATTAGATTTGAAATCCAAATTTATTTTATCTTAAAGTCCTAGCGTGATTGTAAGGTGGTTGACCCTAGGATGAGGTAGAGGATTCAATTGCAAATCCAACGCAACTTGAATCACCTCAATCGGAGGTCGGACGAAGAATTTATGATCGAAATACGTTCTGTAGTCACGCGTTTCAAAATTCTGGAAATTGCCCTAAGGGACCGGTCTCCCTAAAATCAAGGGACCAGTCTCCTTCAAGTCAGAAAGGTCCCAAGTGGGAAGGGACCGGTCTCCCGAATATCAAGGGACCGGTCCCTCTTCGTGCAGAGAACCCCTCGCTGGGCGGGTACCGGTCTCCTGAATATCAAGGGACCGGTCCCTCTTCAAATTTTCGGCAATTTTGTACTTCATTAAGGGTGTTTTTGTCATTTCAAGTGGGGGTCCTTATATACCCTTTGGAGCACGGTTTGGGAGCATTCCATCTTCTTCCTCCCAAACCCTAGAGCCTCTCTCTCTTCTCTCTCAAACTCCATTGGAGCCCAAGCTCCAAGCTTGGATTTAGAGGTCATCCGGGCCTCTCCCGGACTTTTGCCAAGACTTAACGTTGTTCCCCACGACGAGATCTCTCCGGTGACGTAGGTGGTGAAGTCGTCCTCCAAGTTTTTTGGGTAAGTCGTTTTGTAAAGTGGTTTTCTTGTGTTGGTCCTTTGAGGACTTTGAGTCCCCCTAACTTAGGCTCTCCATTGATGTGTGTAGCTTGCATCAGTGTTAAGGACCTCGTGGCTAGGATTCCCGTCAACCTCGGAGCTTGAGGTAAATACGCTCCTATCTTGTGTTCGCGTAGTTGTGCTAGATAACTAATTTGAATTATAAGAACAAACTCAAAGGTTTTCATTAAAAACCCATGTTTTGAGAATTATGCACACTACATGTTTAATAAAATGAAATTAATCCCATCCTTATATTAGAATTGGTGATTCTTGGTGATTGTAAGGATATATGGTAGTTGAGTTCATGCCTAGGACTTGTAATCAAAATTGTGAAAGTTAGATGAAAATTGGGGATTTTGTCCTAGGTGGTGAATTTAAGGGAATTGGGTGGTAATTGTGTAACCGCTAGGTGTTTGATGAAATGTCCGAGAGACTTACGAATATAAGTCTTTGTTTCGTTAAATTGTCAAGTTGTGATTAGGCCCTTGAGTGTGGTCTAGGAATAATTTGGGGACTTGGTGGAGGCCCTTGAAGTGTGGCCTCGATAGATTGGCCCTTGTGTGTGTGGCCTTGGGTTCGTGATTGAGGATTTGGGATGATGAACTAGGTGTCCTTGGTGACTAGGACTCTTGGATGCATTTATGCATGTTAGGCATTTAGAGGAATGCTTTGGCGTGGAGATTTGGTTGTGCGTGTGAACTCGTTGCACTAGACTTGGGAACTTGTCCCTAGGCTATCGGCACTCATAATGGGATGACTTAGGTGGATTCGTCACCATTGATGCGGGAACTCGCCCCCTCGTGGGCAAACTCGTTGCCCTTAGTGGAGAACTCGTCTCCTTCGACTAGTATCCTAAAATCTACTTAATTCACTTACTAAACAACCAACCATAAATAATCAAAACATGTGAAGGTAGTGTGAGTGGCCAAATGATGTGGCCTTTGCTTGTTGTTGGATAGTGCATCTCTCGTGGCACTTTGTGAGTCGGTGTATCCCTCGTGATACCTCGTATTCGGTGCATTCCTCGTGGCACCTCGTGTATAGTGCATCCCTCGTGGCACCTCGTGTATAGTGCATCCCTCGTGGCACTTCGTGTGTGATGGTGTATTCCTTGTGACACCTCGTTTCACAGTGCATCCCTCGTGGCACTTCGACGTGAGCGAGTCTATCCTTGTTCTCGCCAAGGAGACTCTAAATCGATCCCGGGCTTAATGGTTTTCCAAATTGGTTTTCAAAGTATGGTCCATGTTTGTGGTAGACCGGTCCTTTCTCGTGGGACGGTTGGAGACTCATGTGACCCTTTTTAAAACATAGTCCGCATTGGGGTAAGCCGGACCTTATTTAGTGAGGCGGCCGAGACTTGTGAGACTTGGTTTCAGAGTGATGTTAAGCCGGGAGTCGAACATACCATCTAAACAAGATAATCAATTCACCAATGTGTACCTATGTATGTAGATATATAGAGGATAGTCGGATACGGTTAGGTGGATTGGTACATTTGGCTAAGTCGTGGAATTAGCCCGTCGATACCTTTTGGCTATGTCGTGGAATTAGCCGGTGATGGATTGTAGGCTAAGTCGTGGAATTAGCCCGTTGTGGATATTTTGGCTAAGTCGTGGAATTAGCCCGTTATAAATATTTGGCTAAGTTGTGGAATTAGCCATAGTAAAGTTATAGCAATTCATGGATAGTGAAGGGCTTGGACCTTGTAGTAGAAGGGTTGTGTTTTGGGAGTGTCCTCCCTTATTAATGCTATGGTTTACTTTGTCGTCGTTGTCATGGTCGTAATCCTTGGCCCTTATGGCCCTTGCCTTAGTATGCATGGACTGAGTGGGTAGATGATGATACTTGACAAAGAGAGAGGATTGTGACTTACGTGGTAGTTGGCTTTGAGTGAAGTCGAATGATTTGGTTGTTCTTAGGGTACTTGAGTTGGTGAAAGTCTTGGTTAGACCTACCAGTTTGGCTTGGTTAGTGACTTGGTAGCGGGGTTGAGGGTGTGAGGTCATTGTCATGCTTGGGATTGCATTGTAGGATTTCACACCACTTGCACATGCCACCATAGTTACGTTTGCACTTGATAGGTGCATATTTGCTGGGTCTTTATGACTCAACCCTTTTTCTAAAGTTCTTTGCAGGGTTGCAGGGTTGGATAGCTAGTAGTGAGTAGTTGGCTCTGGCTTGCTCCAGGTCCTTTCAGTGTGAGGAGCATTTCATTTCTTTTCAGTTATGCACTACAGCTTTTCCCCCTTCTTTTCCCCCTTGTAGCCTACGGGCATCCCATTTTCTTTAAGGAGTTGTAAATGGTTTGTTGGAAGTAAGTTCATGTAATCAAAGGATCGTTATTATTTTATTTCCGCATGTTTTGTAATTCACGGCCCCTTGTTTGTGGTTTGAAAAATATAGATCATTGTTATTCTTATATTAAAAAAAATGGTTTGAAATTTCAGGGCGTGACAACTTGGTATCAGAGCTTTCGTTCGAATACCTTCGGACCGTGGGGAGATTTCCGTCTCCATGGGTTTTCTAAATGGTTTTGAAAGCGTTTTCTTCCGCATTTGCATGCATTGAGAGTTGCATGGCATTCGTATGCCCTTGTTTGAGGCATAGATGGTTGGTTTGGGTTATAGGTTGAGTTTGAGCCATTTGAAGATAAGATGAGATTTGTGTTCGGTTTTCCTTGGAGTTATATTGGTTCGTGGTCGTTGGTTAAGTCTTTTAAGGTGGTTGAGTTCCCTTAGATTTATTCTTGCAGTTCCTAAGTTTTCTTATAGCATATAAATGCTATAGTATCTTATCCGAATGTTAATTATCGCCTCGTTTGTTGGCTAGGATATATTTCTGTCCGTTGCCTCTATTTTGAGATGGCCAACCGTCGAAGAGGCCGCCAAGTTCGTCAAGTGAAACAAAATGTTCAAGAGGAAGAAACAGTGATTCCAAGAACTTTTGTTAGGCAGTTTGGAGAGGCCATGATCGAGGCCACCAGAGCAGTGCAAGCCCCCAGGGCTAGGGGTGTTAGTATTGTGATGGAATCTTTGCGGGAGTTTCGTGCGATGAATCCTCCTAGTTTTGATGGCATGGGCGAGCCACTTGAAGCGGATCATTGGCTTTCGGGTATTCGGAAGGTGTTGGACACCCTCCAGATTCGAGAAGACGAGATGCGGGTTTCTTTTTCGTCTTATCAATTGGTTGGTGAGGCTGGTGAGTGGTGGAATTCGGTGATTGAAGCCAAGAAGGATGCAAGAAGAATGGCCAGAGTTGCTAATCTGGAAGCGGTTGAGGAAGATCTAGAGCTTGTTTCATGGGATCAGTTTGTTTCCGCCTTCGAGAATCAGTATTTCCCAGAGTCTTTTCGGGAGCAGTTGCGGTTACAGTTTGAGTCGTTGCAGCAAGGCAACATGTCGGTATCTCAATACGCGATCACATTCCAATCCTTGTCTCGTTTCGCGCCAGAGTTGGTCAGTTCTGAGTATCACAAATGCAGAAGATTTGAAAAAGGTCTTCGCCAGTCTGTTCAGAAGCTCATCTTGGGGCAGCGGATTCGTTCCTTTGACACTATCCTAGAGTGTGCCAGGACTGTTGAGCCTATTTGCGATAAAGAAGAGAAAGAAGTTTCAATGTGGGAACCTCGTCGGCAGTCGGTCAGTACAGATTCGAGATCTTCTTCAGGCAGTTTTGGGAGGAATAGGCACAGGGATCAGTTGCATTCGCTCGGTCAGCAGGGTTTTCGGCCGATATCAGATGTCAGAGTGCAGGAGAGATCGTCTAGTGGTCAGGTGGTTTGCCACCATTGCAGTCAGGTAGGACATTACCGTTCACAGTGTCCAGAGATTTCGTGCTTCGAGTGCGGCCAGTCAGGGCATGTTGGCAGAGTTTGTCCGTTGAGGAGAGCCAGACAGGATTTTGTAGTAGCTGGGCAGCAGTCTTCGGTTGATATCAGAGTTGCGCAGCAGCCGCAGGGAAGCCAGAGCCAACGATCATTCTTATCCAGTCCTCGGATGGAGAGAGGAACCAGTTCTAGTGACGCACGCCGTGCTTCGATTCAGAGGGACAAGCAGCCGGTAGACCAGCTGACCCATGGTAGGGTGTACGCTATAGCTACTGCAAATCCGCAGCCGCCGACTTCTCAGTCTTAGTGGACTTGTTCGTTTTTGCTTGTCAAAAGTGTGTTGTGTGTTGTTGGAATTACCAACTTGTTGTCTTGTGCTAGTAGCATAGTGAACTCGATTTTGGAGTTATGCGTTTTCATTCTAGACGTTGGTCCTTCTTTGGACATCTTTTGTAGTGACTCTTCGCGGTTGAGACCTTGGTTATTCAATGAAGTACTTCTTATTGCAAGTTTCTTATTCTTGTACTCCACGCATTCGATGCCTAAAGGATTCGAGTAACGAATTTTTTTCTCCGTTTGGATTGTGGATAAATATATCGGTTGTCTTGTGCCACCTTGTTTTCTTTGTGATGGCTAAGCTTGGTATTGTCTTTCGCTTGATTGGTTGACATGTCTCTTGAGATCATCCTTATTGTCTTGTAAACTCACATCCTTTGCGCCCTAAGCGATGGGTAGATGGCTAGAGAAATTGGGAACGAGTAATTGAGTCGGTTACTCATACACCTTCAGTGTGGAGTCGACCGTGTGTGTATTTTCTTTTGATTGTGTGGTATATGGATGACCCCACGATTTAGGTTGAGAATTGTGTCCGGCCGGCATACCTCAAACTTGAATGATAGTGGTCACTTTATTATCGCATTGGGTGTGTGTGTGGATGTGTGTGTGTGTGTGCGTACCCGTGGGTAGGGTTACATTTGTAAAACGTGTGTTTGCGAGTTTATAGAACTCTAGTGGAGCATTGGCGATTGTCGATTCGGTTCGTTATTTGTCTTTGATATCTGTTGTGAAACGATTATCGGTTCCTTGTTCTTGAGAAGATAAATCCATGGTGAAATCCCCCATCCCTTGTGCCTTTGGCAAGATTGGTTCGTAGGCCGGCGTGTCTCTTTTGTGTCGCCGTGTCCCTTTCGTATCGGTGTGTCCCCACCGTATCGGGAGTTGTCCCTTGTATTCTTTTGTGTGGCGCGCGAGTCCTTCGCATGTTTGGTATTCCTTGGTCACGATTCTTGTTCCTCCAACCTTAGTAAATTTCGAGGACGAAATTGTTTTAAGGTGGTTGAGATGTAGCGACCCGTATTTTATAAAGAATTTCCGGAATATAAATTCGTATTTTAAATTAGATCTGAAATCCAAATTTATTTTATCTTAAAGTCCTAGCGTGATTTTAAGGTGGTTGACCCTAGGATGAGGTATAGGATTCAATTGAGAATCCAACACAACTTGAATCATCTCAATCGGAGGTCGGACGAAGAATTTATGATCGAAATACGTTCGGTAGTCATGCGTTTCAAAATTCTGGAAATTGCCCTAAGGGACCGGTCTCCCTAAAATCAAGGGACCGGTCTCCTTCAAGTCAGAAAGGTCCCAAGTGGGAAGGGACCGGTCTCCCGAATATCAAGGGACCGGTCCCTCTTCGTGCAGAGAACCCTTCGCTGGGCAGGTACCGGTCTCCCGAATTTCAAGGGACCGGTCCCTCTTCAATTTTTCGGCAGTTTTGTACTTCATTAAGGGTGTTTTGGCATTTCAAGTGGGGGTCCTTATATACCCTTTGGAGCACGGTTTGGGAGCATTCCATCTTCTTCCTCCCAAACCCTAGAGCCTCTCTCTCTTCTCTCTCAAACTCCATTGGAGCCCAAGATCCAAGCTTGGATTTAGAGGTCATCCGGGCCTCTCCCGGATTTTTTCCAAGACTTAACGTTGTTCCCCACGACGAGATCCCTCCGGTGACGTAAGTGGTGAAGTCGTCCTCCAAGTTTTTCGGGTAAGTCGTTTTGTAAAGTGGTTTTCTTGTGTTGGTCCTTTGAGGACTTTGAGTCCCCCTAACTTAGGCTCTCCATTGATGTGTGTAGCTTGCATCGGTGTTAAGGACCTTGTGGCTAGGATTCCCGTCAACCTCGGAGCTTGAGGTAAATACGCTCCTATCTTGTGTTCACGTAGTTGTGCTAGATAACTAATTTGATTTATAAGAACAAACTCAAAGGTTTTCATTAAAAACTCATGTTTTGAGAATTATGCACACTACATGTTTGATAAAATGAAATTAATCCCATCCTTGCATTAGAATTGGTGATTCTTGGTGATTGTAAGGATATATGGTAGTTGAGTTCATGCCTAGGACTTGTAATCAAAATTGTGGAAGTTAGATGAAAATTGGGGGTTTTGTCCTAGGTGGTGAATTTAAGGGAATTGGGTGGTAATTGTGTAACCACTAGGTGTTTGATAAAATGTCCGAGAGACTTACGAATATAAGTCTTTGTTTCGTTAAATTGTCAAGTTGTGATTAGGCCCTTGAGTGTGGTCTAGGAATAATTTGGGGACTTGGTGGAGGCCCTTGAAGTGTGGCCTCGATAGATTGGCCCTTGTGTGTGTGGCCTTGGGTTCGTGATTGAGGATTTGGGATGATGAACTAGGTGTCCTTGGTGACTAGGACTCTTGGATGCATTTACGCATGTTAGGCATTTAGAGGAATGCCTTGGCGTGGAGATTTGGTTGTGCGTGTGAACTCGTCGCACTAGACTCGGGAACTTGTCCCTAGGCTATCGGCACTCGTGATGGGATGACTTAGGTGGATTCGTTACCATTGATGCGGGAACTCGTCCCCTCGTGGACAAACTCGTTGCCCTTAGTGGAGAACTCGTCTCCTTCGACTAGTATCCTAAAATCTACTTAATTCACTTACTAAACAACCAACCATAAATAATCAAAACATGTGAAGGTAGTGTGAGTGGACAAATGATGTGGCCTTTGCTTGTTGTTGGACAGTGCATCTCTCGTGGAACTTTGTGAGTCGGTGTATCCCTCGTGACACCTCGTATTCGGTGCATTCCTCGTGGCACCTCGTGTATAGTGCATCCCTCGCGGCACTTCGTGTCTAATGGTGTATTTCTCGTGACATCTCGTTTCATAGTGCATCCCTCGTGGCACTTCGACGTGAGCGAGTCTATCCTTGTTCTCGCCAAGGAGACTCTAAATCGATCTTGGGCTTAATGGTTTTCCAAATTGGTTTTCAAAGTATGGTCCATGTTTGTGGTAGACCGGTCCTTTCTCATGGGACGGTTGGAGACTCATGTGACCCTTTTTAAAACATAGTCCGCATTGGGGTAAGTCGGCCATTATTTAGTGAGGCGGCCGAGACTTGTGAGACTTGGTTTCAAAGTGATGTTAAGCCGGGAGTCGAACATACCATCTAAACAAGATAATCAATTCACCAATGTGTACCTATGTATGTAGATATATAGAGAATAGTCGGATACGGTTAGGTGGATTGGTACATTTGGCTAAGTCGTGGAATTAGCCCGTCGATACCTTTTGGATAAGTCGTGGAATTAGCCGGTGATGGATTGTAGGCTAAGTCGTGGAATTAGCCTGTTGTGGATATTTTGGCTAAGTCGTGGAATTAGCCCGTTATAAATATTTGGCTAAGTCGTGGAATTAGCCATAGTAAAGTTATAGCAATTCATGGATAGTGAAGGGCTTGGACCTTGTAGTAGAAGGGTTGTGTTTTGGGAGTGTCCTCCCTTATTAGTGCTATGGTTTATTTTGTCGTCGCTGTCATGGTCGTGATCCTTGGCCCTTATAGCCCTTGCCTTAGTATGCGTGGACTGAGTGTGTAGATGATGATACTTGACAAAGAGAGAGTATTGTGACTTACATGGTAGTTGGATTTGAGTGAAATCGAATGATTTGGTTGTTCTTAGGGTACTTGAGTTGGTGAAAGTCTTGGTTAGACCTACCAGTTTGGATTGGTTAGTGACTTGGTAGCGGGGTTGAGGTTGTGACGTCATTGTCATTCTTGGGATTGCATTGTAGGATTTCACACCACTTGCACATGCCACCATAGTTACGTTTGCACTTGATAGGTTCATATTTGCTGGGTCTTTATGACTCAACCCTTTTTCTACAGTTCTTTGCAGGGTTGCATAGCTAGTAGTGAGGAGTTGGCTTTGGCTTGCTCCAGGTCCTTTCAGTGTGAGGAGCATTTCATTTCTTTTCAGTTATGCACTATAGCTTTTCCCCCTTCTTTTCCCCCTTGTAGCCTACGGGCATCCCCTTTTCTTTAAAGAGTTGTAAATGGTTTGTTGGAAGTAAGTTCATGTAATCAAAGGATCGTTATTTTTTTATTTTCGCATGTTTTGTAATCCATGTCCCCTTGTTTGTGGTTTGAAAAATGTAGATCATTGTTATTCTTTTATTAAAAAAATGGTTTGAAATTTCGGGGCGTGACAAGTTGGCCGACTAAGTAACCCAAATCCTGTCCTAGCATTCCCCAAGTAACGTTGGGAGGGCCCAAGTAACCCCCATTGTACACAATGTCGTGGATGGAGCGACCATCCCGAGAACCCCATCATAAGTCCGTTCTCGTATATCGTATCAAGAATCCCTATCGGAACATTCCTAGCCACGGCTAGTAGAGATATGTCCTAGCCACAGCTAGTAGATCGCATCGGTCACATCATTTGCAATATCAAGCTGTCACATTACTGTCATTCACATTTCCTAGCCAAGGGTAGTATGTTACTTTTTAACCTTTTCCTAGCCACTGCTAGTGTGTTGTATTTTATATGCCTCCCTAGCCAACGCTAGTATTTCTCGTTCTATTTCATTATATCATTTGCATTTCTCCTAGCCAACGCTAGTGTTTCATGTTTTATGATTCCTAGTTGTGCTAGTGTTCCCCATTCCCTTTGTCTTATCATTAGCCAAGTTGTCACGACCTCTATTATTTCCACCGTTTCATTAGTGCATTCAACATTCCCATTATCCACTTCTAATCCCCTAGCCAACGCTAGTACTCGTACGGAGGTCATCACTCTTACTTTTATCTTTCATTTAGAGGTGATAGGTTCAAGATAGTACACGAGTAGCCTTTAATAGGCACATCCTCTATTTTGGAAGTTCATTGAATAATTATACCTCTCACCGGATTTCACATCCTAAGCTCAACCTTGATCATGTCAAGTGAGATTCATGACAATCAAGTGACGGTAGATTTTCACTAAAAGAGTATTTATGGTTCATGCGGTCGTTAGTCAAACACTTATCGTCATCAAATTCCTAGGATATGCCACCTAGTCAAGTAACCACAATTTGACCTCCAATTAACCATTCTCTCGTCGCATGATTATTATATCCATCCTAGTCATTTCAAGGCTCACAAGCCGACTCACTAAGAGATTTTATCGAGCATGAGGCATCTACAATTTTATGGGTGGCCGATCAACACATAACCACTAATTGGCATTCGTAATCACATTACTTCGATTTCCCACGTCTATCAACCCAAAGTTCAAGTGATCCTAACGAGTGAGTCCATCCTAGCCCAATTGCTATGCGACCACTATTCGATAGGAGTGAGAACACGATTATACGAACTATATACACACGCACGTACATATTTGATAGGAGTCAAGAATTTTACCCACCGGAGCATTGCCGGAGTAGTCGCCGGAAAAGTTGCCGGAAAGTCACCGCAAGTCCAACCCACCATCGCGTAGCTCTCGTCACCTTCTACGACCTTCATGTTGAACATTTCTCCATATCCCTTCACCGGAGAGTCCCCGAAAAACCCAAAGTCGTCGGATGGAAAATATATGGTCGGCACCGGAAAGCCCTCGGTGAGGGGAATGACGTTCCTCCTTGCAAAATCTTCATCCGAGCACCTTCACCCGAACCCCAACTTCGATTTTTGGAGAGGTGAAGAAACTATGGTACCTAGGGTGTAGATATGGCCGCTAGGAACGAGGTTTCTCCTTCGCAAAATTCAATCCGGGCACCGGAAGCCCTCCAAATCGAAGCGTTTCGATTTGGCTTCAATGTAGGTTTAATAATGGATGGAGAGGAAGGTGAGAGAGATTTGGGTTGAGGGAGGAAGAAGAAATGAAGGGTTCCACGAAATAGGGGAGCCTTATATAATCGCATGGGCAAAAAGACCAAAATACCCTTAATTAGAACAAATTTTTGCGTTTCAGCAACCCGTCGTCCGGATGAAACTTCCTCGTCGTCCGGACGAAGACCTCATGGTCCAGACAAAGACCACCCATGGTCCAGACGAAGCCTCCTGTAATCCCAAAATCTCTTTCTGCTACTGTTGTCTAGACGAAGGAAAAATGTGGTCCGGACGAAACCTCCTGAAACAAAAAATATATTTTCGGGACCCATCGTCCGGACGAACCTCAAGCGTGGTCCGGACGAAGCTTGCAGAAAAACTTCGAAACGCGACAAAAAAGCACCGAGCCTTCCTAAACCATCCAAGGACACCTCTCGAACATTCTAGACACCGAAACGACGTTCCAAGGCTATCTCTTAGCCTTCTTCGAGATCACGAACGCATTAAACGATCAACAAACGACGAACGAACAAAAGACGATCAAGCTTCAATGATCCGAACAAGAAAGAAATTCGTGTTGGGGAGGATCAACCTACAATGGACTCCTTCTCATGGTCCACCCAACCTTTCCAAGATCTCAAATACTCCAAGGTTCAACGAATTATATTTTATTCCCTCAAAAAAAAAATCGAATTTTAAAAGGAATGGAAATTCAGGTCGTTACATCTTAACCTCCTTAAAAGAATTTCATCCCCGAAATTTACTAGGGATAGAAGTGCATCGAAACACCGAAGGACAAATGTTCATGTTCATACCATGAACCACGCAACAAGATCAAAAGGGATACTTCCCGATACAAGGGACACCGACACAGTCGTCAACTCAACAATGATGCAATGGCGAAGGGAGTCATACTTTTCAAAAGAAATTGACCAACAATTTACAACGCAACAACAAGGAGGACAATATTTCCCAACGAACTAATCAACCATCAATCAAGCAATCAAAAGTTTTCCAAGGAAACTA
This sequence comes from Monotropa hypopitys, assembly GCA_002855965.1. Lineage (NCBI taxonomy): Eukaryota > Viridiplantae > Streptophyta > Magnoliopsida > Ericales > Ericaceae > Monotropa > Monotropa hypopitys. The sequence goes on along the minus strand of NMUG010003915.1, from coordinate 1,338 downwards.
CCAACAAGACGGCAACACGGAGAGTAATTCTCTTCATAGAGACAAACACTGAAAGAACGTAGTTCCAATGATACAAGAGTCAACCAGCATGCAAGACTCTTGCAAGGACGATCATCAAGCAGTGGGACAGTAAGCCACGAGTTCTCCTTGAGAATGGACGATCAACCATGGGCATATGCCAGATTCAAAATCCAATTGTGTGTCGCACAAAGGACAAAGGGGCAATTCCCAAATTGGCACAACAATCACGATTACCAACGACACAACAAGCGGTAGTTGCTCCAAACGAGCTCAGAAATATAAGGCCATTGGCCGAAAGCAACAACGCGTGCACGGAGCAGGGACAAACAGGGATACAATTGGCGGTATTCATTATTTTTATTTTTTCACCATTTTCATACATGTGTTTTCATACGATTTTCATACCGCTAATTCCTACGGACACCCCCCCACATATATATAGATAAAGATTTTAGATGGACATATATGTCCCCACACACACACCCAATGTGATATCAAGTGACATAAGGGTTTGAGTTAGAGATGTGCCGGTCGGACACGTACTCCACTCAACCTCCTTGGGTCAACCATAGTCGCACGATCAAAGGAATAACACATGCAGTCGATTCTACACAGAAGGTGCAAGAATAGACGACTCAACCACTAGCTCCTAATCTACCACGATCTACCCAACATCACGGGTTCCAAAACGATTCGCAAGATTGATAGGAATTCCAAGAGCACATCCAACTGAACAAGTGGAGGCAAGATCTACGTCGTTCGTTATCAGCAATCAGAATAACACGAAGAACTTTAACACTCGGTCAAGAAGTTCACCAAGAGACCGCGAATCCAACAGAGGGTTTTCACCCGACACAGTTCCAAAGAAGGGAAGCGATATTTGCACGAAGTCGCTGCATCGCCAAAAAAACCACTGAAACGAAGGAGTGGATGCCAACAGGTGCATCGCCAAGATTGGTTCCTCTCTAGAACCGAAGTCTAGAAATAAACAATTTCTAACTCGAATTTCCTTGTTGCCGCTGCGCAACTCTGATATCGACCGAAAATAGCATCGCAATTGATCCACGCTATGCCTTGAAGTCCACGCTCCACAGTTTAATGTCGACAGAGTACTCAAAGGAGGAGCCGCACGGTTATAGCACAATCAACGGGTAAGTCACATAGATACTATCATTCAACGGGGATTTCACGAATCAATCACGCAAGAGACCAAAGTCCGAACATGCCAATCGGCGAGGTACGAAGATCACCACGAAAGAGTGCCAGTATCAATCAAGCCAAGTGCCACACAGAAGAGAAAAGGGATAACTCCCGATC
>NMUG010003914.1:0-14325 GCA_002855965.1 Monotropa hypopitys | reverse complement strand
CCCGACACACGACTTGGAGCTTGCCCCGATCATATTTGCATTGAAGAGTTGGAGAAATTATCTCTATGGTGAGAAGTTCGAAGTTTTCTCGTATCACAAGAGTTTTAAGTACTTATTCACGCAGAAAGAGTTGAATTTGAGGCAGCGTCGTTGGATGGAGCACCTTGAAGATTACGATTTTGAACTTCAATATCATCCCGGGAAGGCAAATGTTGTTGCCGATGCCTTGAGTCGTAGGTCGTGTCACCTAGCTCACATGGCCATTCTCGATTGGAAGAGCGTCTCCGGTTTGGGAGATTTCATTTTGCATGCCGAAGAGGTTGAAGGTGGTGTTACTATTGTGCAATCTAACGATCCATTCTGACTTATCTCGACGTATTATTGAGGCGCAAGCCACAGATGATGAGGCCTTGACGTTCCATTCTCGATGTTCAGTTGGTGAGGCTTCCATTGGTTGGGCCATTTTTGAAGATGGAAGCGTTCGCTTTCAAGGAAGACTCCTTGTACCGTTACCGTGTCGTCAGGAAATTCTTCATGAATTTCATCATTCTCCCTTTGCTGTGCACCCCGGTGGTGACAAAATGTATCACTCTGTTCGTCGTCAGTTTTGGTGGCCGGGAATGAGAAAAGATATTGCGTTGTTCGTGATGAGGTGTTTGACTTGTTAGCAAGTGAAAGCCGAGCATCAGCATCTGGCAGGATTATTGCAGCCGTTGCCTGTGCCAGAGTGGAAGTAGGACCATGTTACTATGGATTTTGTATCAGGTTTGTCGCGATCGCAGGATGTGAAAGATTCTATTTGGGTCATCGTCGATAGATTGACCAAGTCCTCTCACTTCTTACCGATCTATTTATCGCAGTCCGTGGATTCTTTGAGTCGTTTGTACATCCGTGAGATCATTCGCCTTCATGGGGCACCGTTATCTATCATATCCGATCGTGATCCACGTTTTACTTTTCGCTTTTGGAGGAGCTTACAGAAGGTCTATGGCACTGCTTTGGACTTCAGTACAACTTTTCATCCACAGACTGATGGGCAGTCGGAACGTACTATTCAGACGTTAGAGGATATGCTACGTGCTTGTGTTTTAGATTATTTCGATTCGTGGTGGAATTGCTTACCTTTGGTGGAGTTCGCATACAACAATAGCTATCGGTCTAGTATCGGTATGGCTCCGTTAGAGGCACTATATGGTCGACCGTGTCATTCGCCAGTTTGTTGGACAGAAGTGGGAGATTCTGCAGTGATGGGTCCGGAGAGTGTGCAATCGGTTACCGAGCAGGTGAAGAAGATCCGTCAGAGATTACTAGCAGCGCAAAGCCGTTATAAACGTTATGCCGACAATCGTCGTCGTCCGCTATCATTCGAAGTAGGTGACCATGTATTCTTGAAAGTGTCGCCTCGCCGAGGGACATCTCGTTTTGGAAAGAAGGGAAAACTAGCACCGCGTTTCATTGGACCGTTCGATATTGTGGAAAAGATTGGGGAAGTGGCGTATCGTCTTGCATTACCGTATACTCTTTCTAATATTCACGACGTATTTCATATTTCCATGCTTCGGAAGTATGAACCGGATCCTTCGCACGTTTTAGATTAGTCGACATTGGCATTGGAGGCCGATGTTTTTTATGAAGAGCAACCGATTAGTATTTTAGATATGCAAGAGAAGGTACTGCGAGGCAAATCGATTGTGTTGGTAAAAGTCCTTTGGAAAAATCACGGTTTAGAAGAAGCGACGTGGGAGAGATGCGATGAGATGTTGGAGAAGCATCCGACTCTATTTGATTGAGGTAACCTTCCTATTCTTTCTTCTTCTCGTGTTGCGGTTCAGTAAATTTCGAGGACGAAATTTTGTAAGATGGGGAGTTTGTCACACTCCGTAAATTTTATTTCAATTTAGTTTCGTTTCGATGTGAAATTCGTTAGAAATTTACTTTATATTAAGTTCTTGGGGATCTGAAATATTCATTTTAGCGTACCTAATGTTAACGTATCGCTTAGAAGTCCCGTTGAGCTTAGTCATAGTGTTCAATGATTGTTCGGGGCATCTCAGGAGGACCCCGGTGTCATTGTTGCGGCAATTTCTGCATTTTGGTGCAGTTGCACCGGTGCAGGATGCTGCTGCATCGGTGCAAAGGCTTAGAAATGGTCCTGCACCGGTGCAGAACCGATGCAGAGACTTTCTGTTTGTTTGAGCTTCAGGTGCATCGGTGCAAGTGGTGCTGCACTAGTACAGGGATGGTTGAAAACATTCTGTCCATTCTGATGCAAGTTTGCATCGGTATAGCTTTGGATTGCACCGGTGCAGGAGGGGTTTGCATCGGTGCAGGGTTGGTCTGCACCAATGCACAAGGTAAATTTTATGCACTGATCAAAGGTTGCACCGATGCAGTAAATCGTTGCACCGGTGCAACTGCTGTCTGGACAGCATCATTAAGGGTAAACTTGTCATTTCGGTCGGGGGTCCTATATATATCAAATTTAGGTCGTGGGAGCTCATTCCGAACAAATCGTTCTCTCTCTTCCTCCCCCAAACTCTTTCAAAACCCTAGCTCTCCATTCTCTCTTGTTTTTGAAGCATCTAAGGAGGTTTTTGGAAGATTTGTGAAGTATTAATTAACATCGTAGAGCTCCGCGTAAGTTTCGCATTGGTGGTCTGTGTGCGTGGTGGTGTGTGGAACCTCCATCAAGGGTGTAAGTAAAAGTCATCCCAAGGTAGGGATTCTTAAACTCGTGTATTCTTGTGTGTTGTCTTGTAATTTTCCCTAAATCAATTTGAGAAAAACATGTGCGGTGTTTGTCTAGATTTACGTTCGATGTTGGGTTGTTGATTTTCCTTGGTAGGAATAGTGATTGTTGTGTAATTGGGGTCCCAATGGATTTAATTTCATAAATTTGTCACTTAATGTCGAAAGCCCCAAAATTATTGAAACCCTAATTTGTCAAATTTGGGGGAAATAGTTACGAATTCAAAATTGGTGAAATTCAAGTCATGCTTATCAAATTGACATGCGGGACTCTATGATTTAAATGAAAATTGGACACGTGGTCGTGGAAAACTTAAACGTGGAATGTGGAAAAATGTGATATTTGGCCTTGGAACACTTAAACATGGAATATGAATATGTTGATTGGCCTTGATACTCTATAGGAGGTTTTGGATACACTTGAGTGGCTATGATTCAGGTTGCTTACCTTGAGTCACTATTTGGAGTGGCACACAACATTGCGCAATGGAGGTTTAACTGGACCTTCCCGGTGAGCCGGGGAAAACAGGAACTACACGATAAGGGGTTGACGAGCCCCGATGCGAAACTAGCCTTGGAACTCATGTGATTACCTTTGTGGTGATCTTGGTACACTTGAATGATATTGGAACAATATTGGATTAGTTGGAACCTTGTAATGGAATACGTATTGGAACAATGAAATCACACATTGAAATACTTTGAAAACACATTGAATACCTTGGAATATTGCATGGAAATCTTGGAACATAAATGATGATAATTACCCTCTTCCTTGGTAGTCACATTTCATATTGAGCCTACTTCTATGCACACATTTCACATTGCTTTCTCAAGTACATTGCAATCATTTGAATCGTTTGTTTAAGTTTTCTTACTAGGCGTTTGCCTAACCCTATATTTTTATAGGGAAGGGACCGGCTACTTAGCTTGATGAGGTTCAAGCATTTGGATGGCATGGAGCATTGTCAAGTCTTGGATCATTTTAGTTATCATGTCTCTTTTGTCTTTTGAAAATGTTGTAATGTAAACACCCGTTTGTACTTGATTCTTAAACTCATGTGTGTGTGTGTGTGATGGACTTGTGGAACTTTTGATGGTTTAGGTGGATGGTGATTAGTAGACTTTTAGTAAATGTTGCTCCATGACTTATATTTCAAAAAAAATGGTTTGAAATTTTCAGGGTGTTACAACACCCTTCTGTGCTTCTGAATCGTTCCCCCTTTGCAGGTTATAGCAGCTTCAAGGCGAGGAGGAAAGGTCTGATCAAAGGAGATTTCAAGCAAGGTTGAGCCGTGTCGGAAACTAATTCATCATATGGATTAGATATGGATCGGGTAAAACTCATCCATAATTTTTCCAAGCATTTTTACATGTATGCCTTTCCTCGTTTCTCCTACTTCACAATGCATGTGGTGTCTGGGTCCCACACGAGTCCGCATCAAAATTTTGACCTGAGAGTTAAATTTTAAATATTATTTTAAGTAATTTTGTAAAAAAAAGCTTAATTGGATAATTTAAATAATTCGTTGAATCATTTAAATTTTCATTCACAATCCATTATTTGTTATTTCTAGAATTTTGCATCATTTCATTTCTGAAAATTGTTGTTATTGCCAGTTATATATGTTGCCTCAATTTCGGAATTTCTATTGTTGTATTATCCGAAGTTCAACTAGTCATTTTCCCTCAATTTCGAAATTTGTTGTTGTCTATTTCCAAAAATTTAATGTGATTACAGGTATTTCTATTCTTATTTCTCGGAATTCAGTGAATACAATACCTCTGCTTATTTCCTCATATCCTCTTCAACATTTCTAGAAGTTATATGTTTACTTCCTCAATATTTGCAGAAATAAATGTTTACTTCCTATCACCTTACTTCTGGAAATTCCTTTGGTTACATGTGCTTCACTTCCAGAAATTCATATATCCCATTTCCAAAAATAATTGCTTCTGATGGAATTTCATTTTTGTATGTGCTAGGACGAATAAGTTATTTTACAAATTTTTACATCATTCACCCAATCTTATCCCCCATTTTAACAATTCATTCCAAACCAAATACTATTAAATCTCACTTCATAAATATCACATAAATGTGGGTCAACCCTTCATAAATAATATATGAGGGTAAAAATTAAGATAATGATTATCTAGCAAAGGTTTTAAACTTTATGAACTGATCTAATCAATCTTTAATTTCTTTCAATTGATTCATGTTTCTGTGCTCACAAAAAGGAGTTAGAAGACCTCCAATCGTTGTGGTCGGAGTACTTTTCGATGATTAAGTTAGTTCGATGAACAACTTAATCAAGAGAAAACTTTAAGAAAAAAACAATCTCATAGACAAGAAATCAAGTATCTTAATATGAGGGTTGAGTCTTTTTTTATAAGGGAATAGTTTTCTAGTCTTAGAGTCCTTTTGGATTACTAGTTTATCACTAGTAATCGGGATTGGATCAGTACTTTTCATCCCAATCCTATTCAGAGTTCTATCTAGACTGTACTTCAATCTACGTCTCTGTTTCAGACAACTTCTTATCCTAGTGGAATTAGAACGCTCTCCACATGGAGTCTATCCTTCTCGTGCAAATGGATGGGACATGTGTATTAACCGCCACTCTCCGGTCGGCTAACACATGTACACATCACATGCTACTCCATCACACTGAATAACATATTATCACACTGCTAGGATGTCATACCACACAGGACGGACCTGATCCCAAGCTGTGCGGGGACACATTTGGCTCATGTGGCTCACCATACCAAATTGGACTAACAACATGTTGCAATGAATGCTTATGTGTAGGGAATTCAGAATTATTCTTTGACATAGGAAAATCCATAATTAGCCTACCACAATTGCTCCCACCTTCGGTTACTTTAGTCGCACATTCGTAGTGGACAAAGCTAAATAAGAGACATAAATGCCGTCATTCCATTTATAGATATAATTCAACAATCTTTTCTGGAGCGTCATCAATTAATGCACATTAATTGCTAATAGGACTAGCGTGTCTTTTGAGAAGACCTAATATCACTTCGCATGTGTCACCAAATTATTTAAACAACACATATCCCCTCAGCAATTTTACTCTTTACTTCAGATGCCCTTTATTAATTCCAAGACTTTAAAAAACCTAACTCTCTGTCTGTGCTTTTCTGAAGTTTCATCAAGTCTTTCTTCTGTAAGTCCTATCGTCTTCCCTTTTGTCTCTTCATTGTGGTCCTTTTTTACTTCTTCAATTCATCCTTTCTCAGTCACTCTCTTTGCCTATAAACATGGGGTTCCTTCACTCTTTATTTGATACCCTTGAGAAAATCGAGAAATTCCAATGCAATTACGAGATTCTAGAGGATGATGTCATCCAATTGACTCCTTCTAGATACATCAGGGATTTTGCTGACAACAATACTTTGCGCATTCCAGTGATCCAGGTCGTAGAGGCTGGTGTTCAATTTCCTCTCCATTTCCTACTGAAAACATTTTGTGACATCTAAAACAAAATGCCGATGCAAGTGGCCACCAATACCATCAGAATAATAATAGGGATGGACGTATTAAACTAGACAATTGGCTCTCAAATGCGCATGTGAAAGATTCTTCACCATTACACCATCAATCATACAAAAGATGGCCTTTGGTACTTAAAAGTTTTTTCAACCCGCTACAAATTGGTTGAATGGCTTCCAAACTCCAATAAAGGGCATACAATGATTACCTCAGTGTCACTAACTACTGGGAGTATGCCCATGGGGCTGGATGGACCTAGCCAGTCCCTCACGATGACGGAGCCCCCATTACGTATTCTTTCTATTTGCTGCTTACTAAAATCCTCATTTTCTCTTACTGCAGATTCCAAAGTAAACACTGGGTGCAAAAGAAAGAGAGTCATTAATACACATATAATTGATAAAAAGCCTTGAAGTTCAGACTTCCTGACAGGAGTTTAATTGATCATTCTTGTGATGCCCTTTTGGGTTATAGGCCGTACTACTGAGGCTATAGAGAAGTTCACGGCCCTCCTCAAAATTCCCTTACTGATCTTGCTATTCTGATCGGGATTTCTCTACCAGACCAAGGGGTTACCATTGCCAATCCATCAATGTCACACTACAATCTGAGTAATTATAAAGGAAATCACCCAAGAGGGTGACGTGACATCATAGAATATACTAATACTCTACAATCTGGACACCCATCTCATAAAATAATGAAAGGTAAATAACTGTCCACCATAGACTAGGCTACAAGCCCTGGCCCAATCTAGGGCTGCCCGCGGATTGGTTTTGGGCAGATTGGATCGGTTTTCAATCCGATCCGCTCGCGGTGGATTGCCATTTATTCCATCCTCTAACCGTTCATTAGTATTATTTGGACGGATCGGTTTGGTTACAGTTTAAGTGGATCGGTTTGGTCAGTTTTGGCGGATTTAATATTCGTACAATCAAGTTCGTGTTCTTACTTGGACACCTTGGTGGTTTGCAAACTTTTTTCATTGACGAAGTGTTATCTTAATTAACAGATAATGATTCACGTGGAGTATGAGAATCCATAGTTTGTTTCTCAAAAATAAAATAAGAAAAAGAAAAAAAAGAAAAAAACTGTGATTGTCCCCTACACAGCCCGCAGGGGTGAGAGCACAACACCTATATACAACAAACCAGACGTACATTACCCACTACCAACCAATTGAAGGCAAATAGGGAATGATGTAAATGGAACATTAGACTAAGTAGGGACTAAGTAGGGAAAGCATATTCTATTACTAGGATCTAGCTTCCAACAATACTAGCAAATAGAGTTTGCACCAAAAATGGGAGTGACCCAAGAAGAGCATAACCAAGTCTTAACTGGCATTTGATCATCATTGAAGCTGAGCTGCTAGACTACTGCACTTAAACAGTTGTCTGGACGCACTAAAATGCATCACATTGCTGTGTTGGGATAAATCAGTAAGAAAAGAAACTAGCTCCCAAATTAGGAGAGTCCTGAGCAGGGCATGACTCAGTCTTTACTGATATAGTACCTCAAAGATCTCTAGACAGCACTGGTAGGAGTGCTTAGGCGGGGAATAGAACTACCAATGAGGTCAATAAATAATAGGCTCGCTAAGCAAACTACTATTGACCTGGGAACTCAACAGACACAGACACATTGTGATATTCTGATACATTAGTTGCTAGTAGCCAATGAACATCCACAATAGAGACCAGACATTGAAACAATAATACTGCTGCTTTTGTGTTGTTATGTCTGTGTCCAGACATGCATTAGTCTGGGGTATTTTCTAATAACTTGAACGGTCGGTTCGGTTTAATCTGCCAACCGAACCAAATTTGGACCGAACCGCCACAAATTTGATTTGCCAATCCGCATCCGTCCGTTTGATGCTACGGATTGGTTCACGGATGGTTCTGTTTGGTCGATTTGGTCAGTTTTAGCGGATTGATCCATCCGCTGGATAGCCCTAGCCCAACCCACACAAAACTGTACAAAAGGGGTACTAAAAGAAAATCTCTAAGACTAATATAATATCTCACCGAATAAAGTAAATTTCCTCAGCCAGTTGGATAGTGGACAATAGCTAAATGTGATCACCTGGAAAGGGGAAGCAATAAATGCGTCAGCGAACAACAACTCAATGAATACTATGAAACAGTATAGATAAGAGAAATAAAAGAAGCTACGGAGCAAGTCAACTTTTTAAAACCATTTTACTCTTTCCTAAAACCATTTTTGAATCATCTTAAAACTATTTTCATTTCCAAATCTATCTTTTTATCTCTCTTTTTTCAAACAATCATTTCCATCTCTTTTAAATGTTTTGTTCCATCCTTTTCTTTGAATATATAGAGAGATTACCCGTTTCCATATCTTTTTCCAAAAAACATCATTTCCTTTTTCCTTTATCCCATATATTTCCCATTATAAATCCTTTCCTTTTCACTTATAATTCCATCATAAATCTGATATAAATCCATATTTGTCATAGGATCGAACATATGATCCATCAACAAAACTCATCAATCTACTATAGGATCGAATAACGGATACATCATCATCTCATCTCTAGTATTCTACTTAATTATCTTCCCCAATGGTAGGGGCCTACTCATATCAATGTATATCCACTCAATTATCTTCCCCAGTAGTACGACTCAACTCATATCAATATATGTAGTTAATTATATTCTCGAGTGGTAAGGGCCTATTCATATTAATATATATTCACTCAATTATTTTGCTTATGAAAAAATTTTGGGTGCTAGAGGGGCACCACATGGTATGCACACGTGCTGCCCTGCAGCCAATGTTGGAGCGCCACACACGCCATTTCTGCACACGTGGCATGGGCCCCATGAAATTCCTAATGCGTGGGCCTTGTGCCACGTATGCCAAAATGGCCCAAATGTCACTCTGGCATTGGCTGTAGGGCACCATGCGTGCATAACACATGGCACTCTATGTCATGCCCTGTCCTAATAAACATTAAATTAAATGAATATTGAATGGAAAATTGTGACTGAACAACATAAGGATCCTCAAAAATGCTCAACAACGTGGATATAATCCAAAACTCCAACAAACCACAATGAATCCAACATAAGAATCTCACAATAGCAACTCTAAAAATACATCTTAATTCCAAATAAAAACTCCCAATTGAAATTACTTCCAAAAAGACAAGTAATAGAACAATCCAAAATGACTTACATACCACATCGAAAGAATAAACTCTAAATATTAACTTGCAACCATATTACACTACAAGGGACTAAAACCACAAGAACTACAAGCCCCAATAACAACTATAATGATCTAATAAACCCAATAAAATGCAAAGCACTAAACTAACAGAACCACCTGCCAAAACAATAACTCCAACTCTAACTGAACAAGCTAAGATACTCCAAGATGACTGTAGTGGTCCCGAACCCAAATGTCTCCTCAATATGGATTTCCAAGCAAAGCAAAAGCAAAAACAAACAGTAAGGAAATCCAAGAATTTTTTAGATATGAACGTTTAAACATATGGCTAACAAAGTGATCACAACAATAGAAACAAAGATGGACTAAAATAGTAGAACTCTTGCATAGGGTTTGAAGTATCACAATACTCATTCTTTACCAATTACCAATATGCCTTGCTTATCAAATTTTGAACACGTAGGTTTTCCACATTATATCTTTTTCCCATTACATATAAATGTAATTAACCATACTCACCCAATTACACCTTCTAAGGGTTACACTCACCCAACTAACATTGCACAAGGTGATTAATACAATCATATTTATCGATGGTGACATGCATCTTCCATTCTCATCTATTTATATTTCCACATGTTTATATTCATGCACAAATTACCAATTTAATACTTATTCGATTTAACACCCACAAGTAGTCAAACTGATGTACAACTCCACAGTTCCACATCCAAGGGCCATTATGAATAACAATGGACAATATGCCCAAGATGATAAATGAAATATCACAATGCATCATATAAACATGAAAAGTCGATAAAGGACATACTGCACCTTGATTCATATAGGTCACTTACTCCTATCACATTCTTGACAATACTTGCATGCACCCATGCTAAATCATACACACACATATGTAGCCAATATGATGCCACATAGGAAATGTAACATCCCAAACTTCAAAATACACAAAAATTAAAATTTTTTGTAAACTTCTGTGCTGAATAAAACCTCAACTAATATTCACCAACATTAAATAAAAGAGACAAGCGGAACTTCAAACATAAATCCCAACAAGTGCTACTATTACTCAAAAGGCTCCAAGGAAAGAATAACAATGGAAATGGATGTGCCACTACAAAAATCCTAACACGGGTCTATGGGAACAAAAGACAACAAGAGTCTACCAAAAGTACTAAAATCAGCCACCAGCACCAAGCCTTCTACATTGGATGACACTAGCTCATCAATCTCATTCAAGCATCTATACTCCAGCCTTGTAGTGGACCGCTAACCCTGTGACTTATTTCCAAGTCAAAGACAAGGAAACATAGTGTGAATATAATATCTTTAACTTCCAGAATACAAGTATTTGCTGTGACAGAAAATCATGAATATGAGCAGTTATGACCTTCCTTCCAACAATGCATCTCATGTATGATACTTTACATATACCGGCCCAAGCTATTTTTCAAAGATTTGGGCATCCCATGCCCATAAATGGCTACTACTATAGGTAGTAGTTCGTACGCCCCGCGCACCAAAGTTTGGGGTTCGTCTCACGTACTGTTGGACTTACATTGGTTGCCAACAATCACCATCCGTCCCACGGAGGCATGCATAATATATTTATACGTACATATTATGCTTCTCATCACAACTCATGCATGTATGTCCATGTATATCAATCAACTCATGCATTATGTCCATGCATATCAATCTCATCATGCCTTATGCCCATGCATATAATTCTCGAAAAACAATAACAGTTAGCTTCTCACGCACAAAGTAACAATTAACTAAAACAATCCTGCAAATGTATCATTAAGGATACCATATTCTTACACTCACCAGAGCCCTTGTTCAAACCTTTTTCCTTACCTGGTCCAAACCCTTTCCTTGTCCTTGAGTAAAGCCTCAATGCCTTCCTCAAACGTCCCTGTCAAAACAATTACAATTTCAGTCCACGAAGAAAAGAAATATGACAAGGAGATACAAAATCATTAAATTAACTTAATTGAAAGGGTAACTGGCTTTAAACAATTTATTAGAGTCTTTAAATAACCCCCAAAACCTCCCAAACACATCCCAAGGTCATACCCGAACATCCCAAGATGATACCAAAAATCTGCCAAAAATCCCCAGAGGGACCTGTCTCCCCCATATGAGGGACCGGTACCCTTATCCTTGGTACCTCTCTGATCAACAAGGGACCGGTCTCCCTCCAGGACAGGAACCGGTACCCCTTGTACAGAGTACATTTTCAGAACGCGATTTTTGACGAACTCACTTCTCCTTCAACCCCCAAACTCGATCTTTTTGCCTCAAAACTAAAAAATCAAATGTACCAAAGTGTTGAGAACACTCCTACCACTAACATACTTCGATTACACGATCCACAAACCATTACAAGGCCTCAAATCAGAAGTTTTTCTCAAGAACACCCCTAAATCCGAAAATTACCAAAACCTAGATCTTGGCTTTGTTTTTACAAATTTGATCACAAGATTTAAGTAGAGTGATACTTACATGATGCTTGATCCTCGTGTAGAAGAACTCTCTAGGAAAACGACTTCTTCTTGATCATCTTCTTCCTTCTCTCTCTAGGGATCTCTCTCTCCTTCTCTCAAGAACTCATTCTAACAATGAGTTTGATCCAAAACTTCTCCAACAATAACCTCAAATCAGGTTTTTAGGTTAAATTACCTCCTTACCCCTCCACTAACTCTCATATTTACCCTTGTGTGCTATCCTCCTTCCTTATTTTTCCAATTTGTATAATTAGGCATTTATATAAATGTATATTTATATAGAAACATATCTAATTATCCTTTTTAAAACTTCTTTAATTCTCACTCCACATTCTAACATTTTTAGAATTATTATAAGAATAATCTATAATACGGAACGGGTATTACAGGAAATATTCCACATTTTGAATCACACACATCCTTAAAGGTTGATAAATGCATCTCACATAGAAAATCAGACGTCACACATACCTCTTGGCATTATGCCGAACTTTGCCCAAAGGCTTGCCCAAATTGGTCACATTTTACATTTTTACACATATCCTAAAGTGGCCACCTTAGGCATTCACTAGCCTGTTGGCATGTTTTACCGAATCATTGCCCACACTGGCCACCTTAGGCATTCACTAGCCTCTTGGCATGTTTTCTCGAATCATTACATGATGGCCTTCCCAAACTGGTCACCTTTAACATATTCATATGAATATCACACCACACACATAGACATATATAATAATGAAGTCCAATATACAACTTGCATATAGAAAGCACATGAACTTATGCATCTCAATTCTACGATTATATGACATCAATCCCATGATAACCAAGGCCACAAGAAGATAAAACATGCTTTGCAAATAAGCAACCACAATAATTCACAAAATGCCACACCATGCTTTCACTGTGCTACTCTGATTTACATTTTTTATAATCCGTTTCACATATGATTGACACATGCTTTTGAATGAACAACTAACCACAAGTCGTCATGTAAGGGTAATTCATTTGATACGTAAATCATTTATTCACAACGTCCATCAAAGACCAAGGGTCGCGGACCATATGGATTATTATCTTCCTTAACTAATGTCATGCATATTGTAACGACCTGAATTTTCATTCCTTTTAAAATTCGATTTATAAGGAAATAAAATAAAATTCATTGAACCTCGGAATATTTGAGATCTTGGAAAGGTTGGGCGGACCATGAGAAGGAGTCCATTGTAGGTTGATCCTCCCCAACACAAATTCCATTCTTGTTAGGATCATTAAAACTTAATCATCCTTGGTTTCGTTCATCGTTTGTTGATCGTTTGATGCGTTCGTGATCTCGAAGAAGGCTAATAGATAGCCTTGGAACGTCTTATCGGTGCCTAGAATATTCGAGAGGTGTCCTTGGAGTAGTTAGAATCCCCGGTAGTGGATGGCATTGTCCTAGGTTATTCCGGCAATGTGCTGAGGGTCTTCTAGGCCTATTTGGACTCTATAATATTTTCTGAATTCGAAAGTGTTTATCACCAATGTCGTAGAGAATTCAATTACGAATCCAACGCAACTTGAATCGTCTCAATCGGAGTTCGGACGAAGAAGTTATGATCGAAATACTCTCGGAACTATTTTTGATCTGGGGGTTTCGTCCGGACCACCCATTTGCTTCATCCGGACGACGGGTCCCGAAAAATGGAATTTTGGTTCAGGAGGCTTCGTACGGACCATGGGGGTCTTCGTCCGGACCATGGGGGTTTCGTCCGGACGACCACGACCTTCGTCCGGACGACGCTGTGCTGATTTGCGCGATTTTGCTAGTTTTAATGAGGGGCACTTTGGTAATCTTGCCCAAACCCGTTTTTATCCCCCCAAATCATCCCAACACCTCTCCTTCTTCATTTTGGAACCTTAAAAGCTCTCTCCTCTCTCCTCACCTCCATTAATGGATATTTTCTCTCTCCTTCAAATCCAAGGGCTTCCAAGCCTTGAATGAATTTTCTTGAGGAACAAAGGTTGTTCCCCTTGCTCCTAGCTCTCCATAAAGCCCCACATCTTCTCCATCTGACTAACTTTGGGTTTTTGGGCATCCTTCGACATCGAGCAATGGAGTTTCTCCGAGAAGAAACGTTGCTCCCCTTGGCGAGAGCTATCCGGCAACCTACTTGGCGAATCCATCCGGCGAGGTTTTGGATTCCGGCGACTTTCCGGCGAGGAGCTATGGAGGTGCGGTCTTAAGGAACGTTGAAGAGAAAGAGGAGATCTACGCATTGGCGGTGTTGGCTTGCGGCAACATTTTCCGACGACTTTCCGGCAACTTTCCGGCGAATTGAGTTCTCAAAA
>NMUG010003913.1:0-14328 GCA_002855965.1 Monotropa hypopitys | reverse complement strand
GCCTAGTCCATGTGATTTAAAAACCTGCATCGCCTTACCATTATTGCCTTGGTTGCAATACATCTAATGCCATGGAGGAAGTGTTTGTTGGCAATGTAAGAGACCCATCGCATTTGGAAGATTTTCAAATCTTTCCCAGTAAGAAATCCAAGATGGCATTCATGTTCGGCATTGTGTCATCACCACCGATTCGTTGGAAACAGTGAAACTTGTGATGTTGGATTGGGCCATAGTTGATCCTTCCTCGCACTTTAATGCACGATACCTACTCCTTTTGGCATTTGCTCCCTATTGGGGCTCTGGGTGTGTAGTTGAACCCCCTTAGCTCACCTTGACAAGCAAAAACCTGAATGACTTGTTCTTTAGTTGTTCCTTCACCTCTTGAACATAGATAGTGAGATTGTGCGAAGACCTTCCATTCTGAATTCGCACTCTTGTATTGTACATCGCCACTCTCGTACATTGACTTTTAAGAGATGCCTCCTGCTTGTGGTTTGATCCTTGCAAAGTTAAGACTGATCGTCCTTCCCTTCTCGTCTTCGTGTTGTTCGATTGACCTAGAGGACTCTTAGAGGCCAACATATCCTAAGGGAAGTGAGACGAGTATGTGTATTTCATTCTAGTGTCTCCTTGTTGAGAGTGTATAGTAATGCAGTTTGAGGCATGATTTGTGGTGGTGGTGTATTGGTGGATCAGTGAGGTATGATTCTCTATTGTGCAGATACATTGAGAGTTTCGGGTAGAAAACGTGTCTCTTTTGGTCGACTGCACCGACATATTTGTATCTATATATCTATATTTTGTCATGACCGTGTGTGTGTAGTCCAGGCCATGGGATGTAAGGATGACTAGGAAGGATTGGTTTGAGAAGGCATCGCTAGCGCATCTCAAAATAAACTTCCAGGAGTCATTCTGACACCGCACTAGATGGGTGTGCGGGTTGGTTGTGTGTGAGGATTGATGCTTATTTAGAGTTATTAGTCAAGGATTATCTCGGGTGAATTTAGTCTTGAATCTTGTATAAATATCTTTTGTAGCTATTTATGAGTATGTAGAATGGTATGAGGTTCTGGCTGAAGTTTGTGGGCTAGTGGGAGCTGGTACATGAAATGGTGGATCTCATTAGTGTGGATTTCCTGGTTCGTCTCCTTGGCTTGTATTCATGATTGCAAAATGGTCCTAAGCTCCATCTTGCTTTTAAACTCGCGAGTTGCAAACTACTTTTCCTTCCCCGTATCGTATCGGAGTGTCCGTATTGTATCGGAGTATCCTTGTCGTATCGGAGTGTCCGTATTGTATCGGAGTATCTGTATCGTATCGGAGTGTCCATATCATATTGGAGTATCCTTGTCGTATCGGAGTGTTCGTATCGTGTCGGTGTGTCCTGACCATATCGGAATACATCCGTTTGATTTCGACTTTGGATTCTGAGGTTCCTAGGTATGATTGTTGAGTAAGAAGATTGTATCGTAATTCCGCATGGGAAGTCAATGTTTCCTTACTGAAACCATTCTCGGCATTGCCGACAACAATTTCGAATGTTCATGATATTTCCTACTTTTCGATGTGGCGAGCGTATGAACCGGATCCTTCACATGTGATCAATTGGGATAATATGGAGTTGGAAGTCGATGTTTCTTACGAAGAACGACCTATTCGGACTCTTGATTCTCGGGAGCAAGTTTTGCGAGACAAAGCTATCTCTTTGGTGAAAGTTCTTTGGTCTAATCATGGCATTGAAGAAGCCACTTGGGAACATGAAGACAAAATGCAAGCCAAATATCCGGATCTATCTCGATGTTGTTGTACTCCTTTCCTGGTATTGTATCTTGGGTTGTCTATACCCTATGAAATTTCGAGGACAAAATTCTTTAAGGGGTATGAGATGTAATGGTTCAAATTTTATTTCCTATTTCTTAGAGTTAACCATTTACCGGATCTTAAAATCGTTGTATCTTTGGAGTTTTGATGTGTTTTGATGTGCTTGAAGTTATTTGGAGGACATTAGTAGTGTGTTTTGAGGTGTTCGAAATCATAATAAGTCTTTCCAAGTGAGTCCAGGTGTGGTAGGAGTCTCCGGCATGAAGTTCGGATGGTAGTGAAGTATTCGTGTGATCCCACGATCGCGTTGTAAGACCATTTCGTCCTTGGAATGTTTTCCAAATAAAAATTTGTTCCTACTGGAAGTTGTAGAGAATTTATTATGGAAATAACGCAAATTGAATCGTCTCAATCGGAGTTCGGACGAAGAAGTTACGTCCAAAATACTCCCATCAGTCTTTGAAGAAGTTGATCAATCAGTCGCATAACCGGTTTCCCACATAAACGAAACTGATTGCGCAACCAGTTTTCTATCTATATGAAACCGGTATCCCAGTTTGAACTGGCCTCTTCAATAGTTTGATGTCAAAAATGCATTCCTCCATGGTGATCTAGAGGAGGAAGTGTATATGGACATACCTCCGAGTTTCTCCTCTTCTGTGAGTGAGGAAAAAATGTACAGATTGAAGAAGGCACTTTATGAGTTGAAACAATCACCCAGAGCTTAGTTTGGCAGATTTTCAAAGGCTATGCTGGGCTTTGGATACAAGCAGAGCCATGCGGATCATACTATGTTCACCACGAGAAGTTTCAGGAAGATTGCTATTCTTATTGTTTATGTTGTTGATATAATAATGACAGGCAATGATGAGAATGAAATTCATAATCTTAAGTCTCTGGTAGCTCAAGAATTCGAAATTAAAGATTTAGGATCAATGAAATATTTTCTTGGTATGGAAGTGGCGAGATTTGATAGATTTATTTTATCTCTCAGCGAAAGTATATTCTTGATTTGTTGGAGGAAACTGGAATGTTAGGGTGTAAACCTACGGATTCTCCTATCGAAGCAAATCACTATATGAGTGGAGGTATGTGAGAGCGCACTGACAAGGAGAGGTATCAATGACTGGTGGGTTGACTAATATACTTAGCTCATACGCGACCAAATGTTACTTATGCTGTGAGCCTTGTTAGTCAATTTATGCATGATCCACGAACACCACATCTGGATGCAGTATATCATATTTTGAGATATCTCAAATCATCTCCAGGAAGAGAAATTTTGTTCACTAATCATGGTCACTTGCGATTAGAGGCATTCACTGATGCTGACTAGGATGTGTGTGTGTGGATGATAGACGGTCTACTTCTGGCTATTGTACCTTTCTTGAAGGGAATTCGATCACTTGGCGAAACAAGAAGCAATGAGTAGTTGCTAAATCTAATGCCGAAGCTGAGTATAGAGCTATGGCCCATGAAATTTGTGAGCCCTTGTAGATACAAACTCTATTGCAAGATTTGGGGTTCTCTAATAATAGTACCATGAGGCTCTATTATGACAATAAAGCTATTATTAATATTGCTCACAATCTTGTTCAACATGACAAAACGAAACATATAGAGATCGACAGACACTTCATCAAGGAAAAGCTGGATAATGGAACGATATGTATGCCATTTGTGAAATCTAAAGATCAGTTAACGGACATCTTTACAAAAGGTCTCGATAGCAAAAGTTTCTATTCGATCGTGTGCAAGTTGGGCTTGGTTAATATCTTCGCACCAACTTGAGAGGAAGTGTTAAAATATGTGAGCATTTTGTATGTTTATATGTTGTATGGGGTCTTTATGTAAATAGGTTTAGTAGATAAGGTTTTTACTGTTATTTTTTTTCTTTTGTATATGTTGTTACATACGATTGTAATTTGGCTATGAGATATACGAAAAAAGAATTTTGGATTTGAACAGTGTAAAAATTAACAGAGGAATAGTTGATATAGTGACAACTTTGGTTAGACACTAGTCAGGTAAATCAAGCAAATACAAGGAGTGCACTGGTACAATTTACAACAGAAGTAACCAAGATTACAATCTACACGATCGGTCACGAGGAGTGAGCTTTTACAAACAAGGTGATGGAAATTGATAGGAAGAAAGTTTTGTTCAAATTGATAAATAAAGAAGTTGTATTAATTTCTTTAACACTATACAATGCCCTAATTTATACAAGAGGAGAGACATCTCCTATGGAAATACAACTAATCAAATCCTAATCAAATCTAATCAAATCAATCAAAATAATATACAAGGAATGATTTGGTCAAACATAACCAAAAATAAAGATCCTAATTAATCTAATATATTTTTATTTCCAACACTCCCCCTCAAGCTGAGGCGAAGATATCAACGAGCCCCAGCTTGACAAGAGATGACTGTAGTAACGAAGGGCCAACGAATTTAGTGAACATGTCGGCAGTCTGATCAGAGGAGAGAACAAAGTTTGGGGTAATAATTCCCAGACGAATTTTTTCCCGAATGAAATGAATATCAACCTCTATGTGTTTCGTCCTCCATGGAGAACAGAGTCAGAAGATAACATAATAGCAGATTTGTTATCACAGAACAGATCAGATGAATCCATCACTAGAAAACCCAACTCAGTCAGAAGAGAGCGGAGCCAGAGAATCTCACAAGTACCTTGGGCCATTGCACGGTACTCGGCTGCGGCGGAGGATCGAGAGACAACCGCCTATTTCTTACTTTTCCATAATATGAGGTGACTACCACGGAAAGTGCATATACCAGAAGTAGAGCGTCTATCACTCTTTGATCCTGCATAATCTGCATCAGTAAAGTAGGAGAGACCTAACTGTGCTCCTGATGTATAAAAGAGGCCAAGACCAGGACACGTCTTGAGGTACCGAAGAATGTGATAAACCGCATCCAAATGGGAGGTGCGTGGAGAGTGCATAAACTGACTCACAACACTGACAGCAAATGTAAGATCTGGTTGTGTATTCGTAAAGTAAATAAGACGACCCACGAGACGCTGATAAATAGAGGGATCTGATAACAATTCTCCCGATTCTGCTGACAATTTAAGATTAGGATCCATAGGAGTGGATGCAGGCCTACATCCAATCATACGTGTATCTTGAAGAGGATCAAGAGTATACTTTCGCTGGGATAGGGATATGCCTTGGCGGGACCGAGCAACCTCAATGCCAAAAAAATATCGCAAAGGACCCAAATCCTTAATATCAAAAGATAACCCGAGATTCTTCTTCACCTTAGCAATACCAGGTGCATCATTGCAAGTGATAATAATGTCATCAACATAAAAAGAGATGATAATGCACTAACCCTGAGAATGGCGTCGAATAAAGCAAGTATGATCGGAGTGACATCGAACAAATCCCATAGATAGAACAACAACGCTGAATTGACTGAACCATGCTCGTGGGGATTGTTTAAGGCCATAAAGGGTTTTTCGAAGGCGATGAACTTTTCTTGAACACTCCCCCTTAGCCCGAAAACCTGGTGGCAAATCCATGTAGATAATTTCTGACAGATCACCATTGAGGAATGCATTTTTGACATCTAGCTGATGAAGCGGCCAAGAATAGGAAGCAGCAAGAGAGACCAGAAGACGAACAGTGGTTAGTTTAGCTACTGGGGCAAAGGTGGCACCGAAGTCCTTACCCGGAATCTGAGTGTAGCCTTTCGCAACAAGACGGGCTTTATATCGGTCGATAGAGCCATCTGCCAGATACTTCACACTAAAAATCCACTTACATCCAACTGTGCGTGTACCAGCAGGTAGATCAACAAGTTCCCAAGTCTGATTTTGCTGAAGGGCATCCATTTCCGTTTTCATAGAATTCACCCATTGTGGATTCTGGAGAGCCTCATGAACAGATCGTGGAATAGAGACAGAGTCAATTTTACCGAGACAAGCCTGATAAGAATCTGAAAGGCCCTGATATGCAATATACTTAGAGATAGGATGATTAGTACTTTCAACCAAAAGATAACGAGCGGGGGGACGACGAACACGGGTAGGATAACGGGGAGAAGCAATATCAGGGGAAACAACAGAAGGTAAGGGAGAAGGAGAGATACATGTATCCGGAGAAGACGTTGGCAAGGGGTCAGAGGAGCGAGGATGGCGGGAGTAAACCTGTAATGGATCATGGAGGATAACAGAAGGCAATGAGTCACCAGTGGGATCAAGAATAGGAATGGGCCTAGGTAGTGTAGAATCCTCGGCCAGAACAGGCTCCACTGGTGTTCGTCGTGCAGAGGGAGAAGAACCTGAAAAGAAAGGAACAGTCTCTAGAAAAGTTAACATCCAAAGTGTGATGTATGTGACGAGTAACGGGATCATAACAACGATACCCCTTTGATATGGAGGAATATCCCAAGAAGACACAACGAATAGATTTGTCATCAAGTTTAGTGCGGGTAGGACTCTTATTTTGCACAAAACAAGTGCATCCAAAGACTCGAGGCACTAGAGGAAAGAGAGTAGCATTGGGTTTAAGAATCTGAAGTGGTGTTTCTCCTTGAAGGACGCGGTTGGGAGTACGATTGATAAGATATGTGGCAGTGAGAACAGCCATATGCCAGAAATATTTAGGAACATTCATACCTAGTAAGAGACATCTAGAATTATGAAATCTATCCTGGAAGAGAATGTTGTTAGTCTTGGAGCAGATAGTGTTTGCCGAGATCATGGGGGTTGTGGTTGATTTTGTGTTTAGGGGTGGGCTGCTATGGGTTTTTCTTTTTGGTGGGCTGGCCGGTGCGTTTCTTTGTTTTTGTTAGAGGAGTCTTTCGTTGTTAGCAGTTTTTAGGTGGGTTAGTCTTGCGGCTGTAGCCGGATGTAGCCGTTCGTGTCGTTTTGCTTTTCGGCTGTCACAAATTGATTGGTAATAAATTTTGCTTTTCAAAAAAAAAACAGACATGATGTGACGGTTTTTACGTTCTGACACACCATTTTGTTCAGGTGTGTAACGATCCGTATTTCCAAATTTTGTTTTCCAGAATTCTTTTCATTCTCGAATCAATTTGTGAATCTTGGTTTTGTGTTTGTCTCAAAATCTCGTCGTGATTTTGATGTGGTTGATCCTAGGATGAGGTAGAGGATTCGATTACGAATCCAACGCGACTTGAATCACGTCAATCGGAGTTCGGGTGAAGGAGTTAGGCTCAAAACCATTTCGGTAGCAGTTTTGGATTTCTGACTGAGCCTAGCGCAACCGGTTACGAGGTTTTGGAGCGCAACCGGTTACGCGATTTTGAGGCGCAACCGGTTACGGTTGCGTGTCTGCAGGAAATTGTGCAATCAACCGAGGGTTGCGCAACCGGTTACGCTATGGGGCGCAACCGGTTACGGTAGCGCGGAAGGCAGATTTTCGGGATTTAATGAAGGGCACTTTGGTCATTCCCAACTCAACCCACTCAACCTTATACACGATTTTTAGCCCTAAATGTGTTCATAACACATTGTTACACTCTCTCTCTACCTCCCTACTCTCTCTCACTCTAAAAAGCTCCAACTTCTCACTAGATTTCTAAGGCCTTCCAAGATCCAAATCAAGTTTTGCCAAGAAGAAAGCTTGTTCTCCTCATCAAGGGCTTTCCAACAAGCTAGATAGTTGCGCCATTCACCGAATCCGAGTTCCTAGGGTTTGCTCCAAGCTTCAAAGGTAGGGTGATATCCATTTCTAGTAAGGTTCTAGACTATACTCTCTCTTCCTCCTTCCTTGAAATCTAGCCATTGTTGTGTAAATTTCGTATGTGCATGTTTGTGTGAAATTGACTTAGGGTTTATGGCTCAACCATGAAATTGATGGGTTTAATATTCCTATGGTCTTATATGCATTGTGCATGAGTCAATTTCATGTTGGAACAAATTATGTAAAAAAACCCAAATCCTTGCATGAACCCTAACTCACAAATTGGGGCTTTTGGTCAATTAGAGGTCCTTTGGTTAAATTGACATTGGATGTATGAAATTGGGCCTCAAGGAGGCTTAACAGATGGGTTTTTACTATGGGTCTTGTTTTATGGAAATTTGTCGCACATTGCCTCATGTTGCGTAACTTGAAATTGAAATCAAAATAAATTATGATCATGTGAACCCTTGAACACAACGAATGACCATGACCTATCTATCGACGGGAATGGACTTAATTTTTAGGAATTCCCGGGTTGAAAGACTTGTAGCAATGATGTGGGAGTTAATATGTTCTTATGCGGGAATGGACTTGATTTTTAAGGATTCCCGGGGTGTTCTCTCCACCCACGACTTTGTGCACAAAGGGGGCTACGTGAGCCCTCCCAACGGCCTTTGGGAAAAACGGATTGTGTTGGTTTAGTGTGTTGACGAGCCACTACCTCAACCTTTCCCCATCTATGTTACAATGATATTTAGATGAATACGGAATGGACTTGACTTTTAGGGATTCCGAAATTCATACCACTCTAGCCACTATGGATGAATACGGAATGGACTTGACTTTTAGGGATTCCGAGATTTATGCCATAAGTGAGCTAGGTGGATATACGAGATAGACTTGATCTTTAGGGATCCCGGGTTGTATTGAATTGGACATTAAAATACTTATGGGATATGTTTGTAATGAAATCCCATTGTTCATGACACTTTGAGAATATTGGAATAAACTTGAATGGAACATTGTAATTGGAAATTAGAACTATAAATGTATGTTATGTGGAGACTTGATTCTGGTATCCTTGGTTAACACTTTCACTTATATGTTGGTTTGTAGAGTCACATTGTAGAAGTCGGATCATTGTCTTGCATTGTCTCATGCATGTTGCTTATATCATTCTGTACATTTACACACTCGTTCACGCTAGCCTAGGACATGCCAGTTGATAGATATTTCCCTACTTTAGCGTGACACGCTCTTTTTTTTAAGGTTCTGCAGGTAAGAAACCAATTTTGGAGGATCTTGAAGCTCCATGATTGTGGGGAGATTTGATGTCACTTTGGAAGATTCTTGCATTTTCCTCTCTTTGATTCAGCCCAAGTGGGTTGTAATAGAAGTAGGAGTTTTGTAATAATTTAACTAGACCTCTCTCTTTTGGTTTTATGTGTTGGACTTTATTTCTTTACGATTCATTTCCGCATTCACTCTCGGATTTTGTGTAAGTTTGGAATGGGATGTGTTTGGTATTTAGACTTGTTTTAAATTGTGATGAGCCATGCTTGTTTTCCCCATTTATAAAGTAAATAAAAAATGGTTTGAAAATCCGGGGCGTGACAAGGTGTATAGGGACACGTAAGCTGTTAAAGGATTCCATCTTGATTAAGAGCAAATCGAAATTCATCAGTGATATACTCCCGACCATTATCAGACCGAATATTACGCACCACAGTATGATATTGGGTTTTAATAATTTGTAGGAAATTTCTAAAGTGAGTAAAGACTTCAGATTTTTTCTTCATAAGATATACCCAAGTGCAATGAGTGTAATAATCAATAAAGGTGACATAGTAACGATGGTGAGACAAGGTAGTAACAGGTGAAGGACCTCAGACGTCAGAATGAATAAGGTAAAAGCAATAGGAGCTCTATGCATACGGGGAATATAAGAGGTACGAGTGTATTTAGACAATTCACAGACCACACACTTAAAATTGGACTCCTTGCAAGATTTATTTGAGTGAGGAAACAACTGGCACAAATATTGAAAGTTAGCATGTCCAAATGAGCATGCCACAAGTCTAAGGTTTTAAGACTGAAGTCAAATTTATGAGAATCTGGCAAAACAGAATTACTAGAACACAAAGTTTGCAGACTAGAGGACATAGAAGATCCAAAGTAGTAGAAGCCATCACGCTCATACCTCCTGCCAAAAATCTTCTTCGAAGTTAGGTCCTGTAAGTAGTAATAAGAGGGTAAGAACACAACAGCACAGTTATGATCTTTGGCAAGACGATTAACCGAAAGAAGATTGTAGACAAAGTTAGGAACATAATTAAAAAGACGAAAGTGTGATATCAGTGGATAAACAAACATCTCCCTGATGACGAATTGGTATGGAGGATCCATCAGCAAAACAGACTGACTGAACAATAGGAGTAACAGAAGAGGCAAAAACAGAAGACTCACCGGTCATATGATTATTAACACCAGAATCCAGAATCCAGGTGGAATGAGATGACTTACCATGAAGAGCGGTAGGAATACCGATGACAATAGCAGCCGTGTGATCAAAAGATGAGAAAGTTTCCTTTCCAATATCACCCATAAGCCTAGATCTCGAAGAACATGTGTTGATGACCATGAGAGGATATCGCATGAACGTCACTGCGGAGCAACAGGAACTTGGCCGCAAGGTTTAAGTGTATAGTTCCAATCGAACTGTAACTTCACCAGAACAAAAGTGCAAGAATCAACCAGATTGATAGAATACAATCACCTGATATGCATCTTTGATGGAACCTCTGAACCAGATCTACCGCAGTCGACTAGACGAGCAAACATCGAACCACTTCAGATAGGGAAACTCAGATCTCAGCAACACTTAGGTACCATCACAAAAACGAGAGAGAGAGAGATGGCTGACAATGGGCAATCTTGACAGAGGTAACAAGGAGACCAACTCTGGACTGAGATGACGCCGGAAAAAATGGCAGGAGCTGGCTGACGATTGGAGCAGATCGCAGAATGGCCGGAGAGGAACAAATCGAGAAATGGCCGGAATTGGCTGACTGCTGAAGAAGACAGAGGGGCAACCGGAGATAGCTAGCGGGGAGAATGTATACAATGTGTGCTGAAGACCGGAAAGGAGATGTCCGAGACTGGCCGGAGATGGGCGGCGACGACGGCAGCAGCAAGTGTGGCGACGATGACGGCGAAGAAGATGACGGAGAGGGAGGCGCCGGTGAAGAGAGGAGCTGACGTGAGAGGGGCCGGCGGCTGAGAGAGGCGCTGCAGAGAGATGACGGGGATGGTGGAAAGATTTGATAGAGGAGCTGCTGAGAGAGAACAGAGGGCCCGTCGCTGTAGAAGATGCCGGAGATGGCTGGTGGGCTGGTGACGAGAGTGCGCTTGGAGGAGGCAGCGAGAGGAGATGCTGCGATGGTGAGGTGATGCGTGATGGGAGGGATGCGCGATGAAGGTGCTGTAGTTGTATCGGGAAAAAAAATATAACGGAAGCTAAGTTATTTGGTTTGCTCTGATACCAAATTGATAAATAAAGAAGTTGTATTGATTTCTTTAACACTATACAATGTCCTAATTTATACAAGAGGAGAGAGATCTCCTATGGAAATACAACTAATCAAATCCTAATCAAATCTAATCAAATCAATCAAAATAATGTACAAGGAATGATTTGGTCAAACATAACCAAAAATAAAGATCCTAATTAATCTAATTTATTTTTATTTCCAACAATTCACGCATTATCAAAATCGCCCAAAAAGAAGCTATAAAGAAAGTAAGACAAACATCATAAAATGGTACATCAATTGTGAGTATTTTGTCCTCACTGCCTTTTCAATGAATTGGGCAATAACATCAACATGTGTAAAATCCAAAAGAAAGTATTCCTACCTCCCATAAACGACCAGGAAGTTCCTTCATAAGAGATTTGAGCAGAGCATCATGATGTGAAGACAATGATTCACCCAACACTTGACTAAGCTTACTAATAGCCAGGGCTGACTGGAAGCACAAGATAGCAGGAGAGAAACATAAAAGAAAAAGGATCAGTAAAAGAAACACAAAAAAGCAGCAAACAAGCCTTTCAAAATAGTGAGGTACCTTATAACACTATGAAACAAAAAGAGAGAATGCATACCTTTCTTTTACTTGCCCACGAAGATGACACAATTCCCTCACAAATAAGAGATACAATTTCTCCCATATACAGTTGAAGGGTGATGCGTTCACTGCTCATATTTTCTTCCCAGAACTCCTCAAATAAACTAGAAACATTTTTGTCATCCTCAAATCTACATGCAAATTAATTTGTTTAGTATTTCTCTCAATAGGATTTCCAAGACAAAATATGGAGAGGTCACTCCCAAAAAAATATCAATGTAGCAGATTAGCAGAATTATTTACTTTTTAGGGTTATTAGTATTTCTGCATAGTTCTTTGAAAGATCAAATTCACAAGTTTCATATTGGTAAACAAACTGAGTCAGAATGAAAATACTCTCGGAACGTATAAGTGGAATGTAGTTGATAACTTCATATAGGATAAAAGTTTTTTCCGTCGCTCTGGCTTTTAAACTGCAGCAAATCATTGTACCATAAAATATAGGGACTCAAGAGGAGACGGAGGAGCTTGACAACCTCAAAGGAATGGCCAATGTCACATCTGAATCATGGTTGCTAAAAACATTACTGTCTGGCATATTTTTTACAACAGAACAAAATCTCAGTTGTACCGCAATAAAAGAACTGAGCCAACTCCATCCTAAAGGTTTAAATTGGGTTTAGATGAATAGAACAATAAGAAAAAGCAGCACCTTATATGCACCGCCAAGTTCAGGTAATATAGCCCATAGCTACACTTTAACAAGGATTCATTCGTACCTAAATTGCTAAAAATGTTTAATGACAACTCCATCTAAATGATTGCTCTATCAAATATATGAAAACTACACCAAGTGACATCAACATTGTATGCTAGAAAATAGGCAGGTGATTTCTGGTTCTCAATTCACCCGTTCACAAGTGAAACCAACCATTTGTTACCTATCTGGTTATTTAACATATCCGTAATTGTAAATGCAGGCATGTTGAAGGCCATGAATCACTGTGTGCGGCAATCCAAGCAATACCATGATGCAAAAATTAAGTGTCTTCCTCTAACCTTGAGACAAAAATAATAGGAACAATAATGACATGATATCCGCTCAATATATTTGAGGCCATGGACGAATAGCTTTTCATCAAAATTGCACATGAAATCTGAGCATTCCTGTCACCAGTATGCAAGGTAGCTGTATCTTCTATTAACTTTTGGGCCTGAGAGATAGCTGCATACTTCAAAACTATAGCACAAGCATTTGCAAAGGCACGCTTAGATAAACCGCTTTTCTCCTCCTTAACAACTGGAAACAAAAGCTTCAGCAAGATGCTTGTAAATGGTTTGATATCAACAGCAACCTTTTGAACTAACAAGCTAATGAAGTTTGCTATACCAACCCTGTGACAGCAAAATCAAGACCGAAGAAGAAAACAATCAGTTATGGATCATATGCATTTGTTAAGAATTATTATGTGTTTTGTAATATTAGTAAGGATATTTCATACTTCGTAATTCATTTTGATATTTGGAATCCCATGTGTGTTCCATCACGCTTTAGTGTTCAGTATTTTGTAAATTACGTGGTTGATTACACTTTCATTACGTATAGTTATCTTATGAAAGAGTATTCTTTTAATTTATATGGAAATCAAAACTCAATTTGAATTTTCCATTTGTGTATTTCGGTACAGTAATGCTCGGAAAATTTTCGTGCTGTTTTATCCACATTTTCTTTGATGATCATGGTATTATTCATCAATCCTCTTGTTCTCGGAGTACCCAACAAAATGGAGTTGCCGAATGTAAATTGCGACACTTGTTAGAGATCAAAGTGACCAAATCTTTTTGGAGTGATGTTTTTACTGTTAATTATCTTGTAAACCAGATGTCTTCTACAATATTAGAGAGTTAATTGAATGTTAGATAGTTTCATATACATTGTTGGACTCATTTTCTAATAACATAATATTTGGGGACAATTGGTAACTTAACATGGTATCAGAGCCAGAGGTCTTGGGCTCAATTCACTCTAATTGCATTTGTTCAACTTTGCATTCCTTCGCAATATCGCAAGTACACTCTGGATATTTTAGAGGAGATTGGCATACTGGGATCGAGACTTGTGGATAGTCCTATAGATTTCAATGTCAAACTGTGTGTTGATAAGGGTGAGTTGTCACCTAGTCCTGACAGGTATCGTTGATTGGTTGGTAAGTTCAATTATCTTATCATCACACGTCCCGAGATTTCATTCGAAAGTCTACATCTTGACTTCCTCATTGGAAAGCTATTCTCTGTATTGTGGAGTATCTTAAGGTTCATCCAAGACGTGATTTGTTTTATAGAGTCAATGGTCATTCACGTGTTGAGCATTTACTGATTCAGATTGAGCAAGAGTACCGGTTGACAGGAATTCCACTACTGATTATTACATTTTTCTAGGTGGTAATCTTGTTACTTGGAAGAGTAACAAGCAAACGGTTGTTGCAAGGTCTAGTGAAGAAGCAGAGTATGAAGTCATTATACACATACTACATGTGAGATTATCTGGGTACGATCCTTTCTTGAAGAGATCAAATTTAGTGTGCAATTGCGAATGAGTATGTATTGTGATAATCAAGGTCTAGTGCAGAAACAGATTATCAATCCCTGACACATACTACATGTGAGATTATCTGGCCACAATCTTTCCTTGAAGAGATTG
>NMUG010003912.1:0-14330 GCA_002855965.1 Monotropa hypopitys | reverse complement strand
TATAATATTTTATTAATTTTCATCTTCTCGGAATTTATTAATCATTCCCCTTCTAATTAAATATTTCTTCCCTATTTTTAAATTTATTTCACTTAATAAACTCATAAGAATCAATTAAATAATTAATCACCTCTTCAAAATAATTAAAAAACTTTTTATTTCTATTTTCACTTTTTATTTAATTATGGAATTCAATGGTCCAATAACTGATTTGCTCGAGCCCATTAGATTTCAGAAACAATCCTTTTTTTAAATTCATTAGTAACAATACTAAAAAATATCGATTATAAAAATTATATTATTTTAATTAATTTTTAACATTTTTTGATCATCTCTCGAGCACTCAAAATCAACACAAACGTTACCCTTAAAATAGTGAATCAATTCGTTTTCCTCTAGCGGATAATGTGACGTTTAATCGTAGATTTCGATCAATCAATTACTGCGATTAATATAATTTTTTACATACAAACTTCTACGACAATTACCAACACAACCTCATATTTTGTCTTACAAAAATATTTAGTTTCATGATATTTTTTCCCGTTTTACCTTGAATTTTCAAATACTCAAATTAACCAAATCAGGTCGCGTTTAATAATGAATTTCTCCCAAACGGTTCTTCCAAACTTTCTGATTTTTTATACACAACTAGTTAAGACACTAACCAACATAACCCCATAGTTTATTTCGAAAAATAACTTGATTTAATATACGTTTTTAAACTTCAAAGTAACTGAAAATTTCAGTCCGAGAACAGTGAACTCAGATGGATAATAGCTCGGGAATATAGTCACCGCTGACCGAAAACCCCTCGGAACCGCTAGTCATATGAGTATCCTTTATACTTGTGTCGTATAAGTGTATTAACATCACCTTATGCTTGTGTCGTATAAGCATATTCTTTTTTCAATAACATGCTTGTGTCGTATAAGCATTTACTAATACCTATGCCTTATGCTTCTGTCGTATAAGCATATCAATAATCTGCTCATATCTTGTGCTTTTATCGTATGAGCACCTTATTTCCGTTTCATCTTGATTTCAATTTCTTTTTCTCGTTATATCATTATAATCCATACTGTATGGATTTCTGTACAATAATAATCATTTACCAACTCAAAAACTTGATTGTTCATCCATGTGAAAATTGAGAGTTTGTGCTTAATTCATATTTCAAAATCTCTTAGAAATAATGTAGCATTCTTGGTTCAATAACCATAAACATAATTCAAAGAAAAAGCACTTGAAATTGTACGAGTAAATCAGTATATAGAGATTCACCTGAATAGAGATTTCTTAGGCTTCTGGATTTTTTTCTCTCAATGAAAGCTAGTCCAAATCTGGATAATAAATCATGCATCAATGTTTATAAAAGCTACTGCCTAAATGATACTGCCGAACTGAGCTTAGCCGAAGTGAAGTCTGCCGGAGACTTATGTCCGGAGCTCAGTCTAACCGGATGACTCCTGTCGAGCTGCCAGACTTGGCAGAGAGACTAAACTAAGCCTGACCGAAGGTCTCTGGCCTAACCGGAGACTTACTTGGGTGTGGATTCAATGTTTAACTCATGGCTAGGCTGCCGCAAGCTCAGGTCTGTCAATCAATAATCTGCCGAGCTGAAATACAGCCAGCTGGCCAATTGCCAAACTGACGTGCCTTGGTCCAGACACCAATCTGAGCCGAGTAAAAATACAATTTCTCAAGTTTTGATTTCAAGTTGATTATAGGTCAAAAATGACCGGAGGACTGTTTTAAGAATCTTGGCCCAATTGCCCGAACAACCAAAGTTGTTGCCGAGCTGGTGAAGTCAAAGAACGGCTGACTTTTGCCGAGAATAACTTGCTTCGGATAGAGTGATGATCAATCAATCAACATGTGTATGGGAGTACGGCCGGACTAAAACATGACTTGGCCGGACTAAAGTAATGATCTTAGCAAAACTTAGCCTAATTCTTAGCTTTCCAAGTAGAAACAATAACTGTGCGGCGTAGCTCATTTTGGCCAAGCACAAAACTCTTCCGAACTGAATAATCACCGCTCATGGGAGCGACAACAATAGTGTGCAGTAAGAACGAGTCTGCCGAAGCATTAATATCAAAACAAGACTTAGATTAAGTCTGTCGAACAACAATTTGGTAATCTAGGGCCTTTGCCGAACATAAAATAAATTAAAACAACAATTATACCTTTGGCCGGAGCTAAACGTGTCGAAGGTCAATTGATCTGAGCTTAAGAGGTTTTGCAGAATAGGTTTTGATATGAACAAGGTTCTTGCTAAACTGTTCGGATGAAATAAAATCTTTGCCGAACTGACTGGGTTGTCTGGAAGTCTGAAAAATGATTGCCGAGCTGATTCCAATTTGACCGAAGCTCGAATCAATGCTTCTGAGGAGTTTGAATGTACGACAAAGAGTTACCGAACACTGATCTGATGATTGACTGTGCGACAGTTAAGTTACCGAGTACTAGAGTATGAAAAACGAGCTTGTCGTGCTCCTGAGATAAGAGTTCAGAGCCCTACCGAGCTGAAGTGGTCGGATAACCTTCTAGAGAGAGAAACAGAGAGTAGGGACGTACTCAATCAGGTGTTGTACCAAAAACGAATGGAATGGCACAAGTATTTATAGGTTGAGAAGAGAATATTGATCCGTACTTGTGGCAGACATCCAAACGATGCCACTCACCAAAAGGTGGTCCCATTGGCTGCCAGCCTTGGCTTCTAGATTGCTGACCTTAGCCCACTCAGCCGCTCATTTTGGCTCCTTCTGCTGAACTGCGGCCTAACGTCACCCCACTCAAACTTTTTGTCTTATGTGACAGAGTGGATGTCTAGATGGACTGCCCACATGGCCGAGCTACCATGTCTGAGCTGACCTGGCTGGACCTCCACGTGGTCGGACCCCTACAGCCGGACTCCCACTGAGCTCGACAATTGCTTAACCGCACTCCTGGACTTTACTTATTCTTTCACTTTGGCCCCTGATTTAATTCTTTTCTATATTTCTATAACCCTAAGACTATTTCAAATCTAATAAAATCCTTAAAATTATATTTTGCTCAAATAAATATTTTTATTTAATATTTTCTAGGACTGGGATCTCACAGCAACACCTTTTTGTGCACATTTAGTTTCTGTTTCACCGTGCAAAGGTCCTTGAGAAATTTTGCATGAGATGGAATTTATTTGATGACATCGAGCAATGGAATGTTTACCTTGAGTCGCTTGAAAAGCTCATAGATGTCGTCATAAAATTGGCCCTTCAATTTAGGAGCAAGTCTATGAGGAAAAGGGGCCAAAGGACGAGACAAAGGAATCATTGGCTCATCATTCTTCTTGGAGGAGGAGGGGTCCTCACTCACATTTGGTTCAACCGAGGGTGGTGAGGGAGGAAGAGTGGATGATGAAGGAGGTGGGGGAGCCATTGGTTTGACAAGATCCCGCCCACTCCTAAGAGTTGTGATGGATATAGCATGTTCTTGAACATTTGGCGGATTTGGATTTGAGGAAGAGCCCACAAAGTGTTGGCCTTGGGGATTAGCTTGAGGTTGAGAGGGAAATTTCCCTTTTTTATGGTAGAGTGTCCCCAAGGTAGAAGTGAGCTTGGACAATTGGGACCGGATGTCCTCATTGATTGTTTGTTGAGATTGCATAAATGATTGGAGGGTGTCCTCTATGCTTCGCCGGTTCGGCGGTTGGTAAACATTGGAATCCATAGAGGCATATTGGGGTGGATTGGATTGATGAGGAACATATTGGTTAGGATTGGATTGATAGTGAGAAGGATACCATGGTGGTACATAGCTTTGGGTTTGAAAACCGGGTGGTGGAGCATTGTATTGGGGTTGGGGTGGTGGTAATGGTTGGGACCCATGAGATGGTCCTTGATTGTCTTGGTTTCCCCAACTCATTTTTGGGTGGTTCCTCCAACTTGGGTGGTAACCCCCATTCAATGGAGCATTTCAAGAAAAATTGTTAATGGAGTTAACATCGGCTTGCTCGATGCTCGAGAGTAGGTCCCTAACTATGGGAAATAAAGGGCAATGCTCAGTAGCATGCCCGGTAGTCTCACAAATCACACAAATTTCTTCGGTCTGTGCCACAGAGGCAACTGTGTTGAGTTTATTAATCTCAACAGTCTCAATTTTCTTGGTTAGTTGCGCGACTTTCATAGACAAGTCGTCCTGGTCCTTCAACACATGTTTCTCCCCACCACCTTGGCCATGGATCGGAGTAGGCAAAGAGCGGTCATTAGGATCGGAGTAATCCAAAGATTGATTTATTGTTCTCTCAAGAAAGTCAAAGTAGTCCAAGGCCTCGGTGGGGCCTTTATCCAATAATTCTCCATTACACATCATGTCTATGAATTGACGGTTTCGTTGGGAAATTCCCTCATAGAAATTTCCAAAAATTTGTGCATTATTGAAACCATGGTGAGGGACAACATTGAGGAGGTCCTTGAACCTCTCCCAATATATGCCAAATGACTCCTCGTCCTTTTCACAAAAAGATGTGATGAGATTTTTCAGAGCGCGGGTCCGATTGAAAGGAAAGAACTTCTTATAAAACTCCTCTTGTATCATTCCCCAACTCGTGATGGATTGGGATTTGAGGGAGTTGAGCCAAGTCTTGGCATTGTCTTTGAGGAAAAATGGGAACAATTTCATACGAGAAGACTCTAGTTGGAGGGGGGTGTTGCAAATGGTGCTAACTACCTCCTCTTGAACTTGAGAACATGATAAATATGGATTTGGACTTCCCTTGATTTCGTCAAGGGGAATAAAAAATTATGAACTTTCATCAATTTCGTTAAGGATAATTTGTTGGACTCACTTGAACTCGTCAAGTTGGAGGAAATTTGTATTTGAAATGAATGTGGAACTTTGGAATGACTTGAATGGAAAGATCAAATGGGAAAATAATTTATCTAGTTTTAAAGAGTATGAACCCTCATGCATGCATCACACTTTCTGTACACCAACACTCACCTACAGCAACCATATAAACCTTAGCGTTTAGATTTTTGTACTAGGTAATTCCTAACCCTCTATTTTTAGGTACCGAGCATCAATCTTGATCCAGAGCTGGACATTCCAGAACTTTGGCTATTATTGGAGCATGACATCGTCATGGTAGTTTGATAGGTTGTTTGTACTATCATTGTCACGCCTCGGATTTTCAAACCTTTTTTATCATCAGTTTAAATAAATAGCAGGGGAGATAACTACTTGTTATTCAGATACATCTAGTTGAATTCTCATTACATACATGGTACAACATGAAACGAACAAGCGGAAGTAAAGTACAATGATGAAACCAGCTACAACTTAAGTACTGAAGTGTAAAGGTACAAGAGTACAACTGAAACTAAAACTGAGACTAAGGTACAAGGTGTAGAAGTACAACCCACAACAGAAGTACTAAACAAAGCTCAGTTGAAGTTGAATTAAAAGGTGCAAGCTGCAGCTGGAACTGCCCCTGCCAAACCCAAGAAAATCCAGCAGCTGACTCGGCTCCCAAGTCTACTATCACAACAAATCCCTGCAAAACAGACTAAGAAAAAGAAGAGAAAAGTGGGTCTCAGCAAACCACAGCTCAATGAGAGAACTTCGGACTACTACCAAACATGCACGTGCGGTACGTGCCTAAGTGTCAGCAACAGAAGTAAAGCAGTAAAGAACCCAAGGCACAAGTGGTGTGAAGGTAGCTCAACGTGAAGTGAAAGCAAGTGAAATCCCAACGATAATTCCATCTATGAGGTTCCTCAAAGTACAAGGGAAGGTGAAGTACCAAATCTAACAAGACTAGTCCACGCATCTACAAAATAGTCCGATCATAGTATTTCAAGGGTAATACAACCCTAAAGTCCAGTCGCAACCTCTACAAGGCATAACTAGGAATAGTCCCATATCATTTCACTCCAAGAACCTCGCTAGTGGTGAAGTATAGGATTCTTATAGAACTTATGTTATTTGAGATATTTCTTTCTTTCTTTTCATTCTATTTGTTCCGATATCGATATATGTTCCAAAGTACGATTTTCAATAAGTATTCAAGGGACCACTAGATCAAGTGTTCTCCCATTCTTGTAAGTGATGTTCCAATTAGTTTCTTCCATTGGTTCCACGATTTACATAGAGTCAGAATCCCTAGACAAGGCATTCCACTTCAATAGTATTTTCTGGATCTCTAGCAAGGCATCCCGTGTTTGATATGATTTTCAAGAATCCCTAAACAAGGCATTCTATTATATTTATTCCTTTCTCAAGACCCCTAGACAAGACGTCTACTTTGCAAAGTACTTTCCAGAATCCTTGAACAAGGCATTCTATTATTATTATGTTTATCGATCCCTGAACAAGGCATCCCACTCTCGATCGAGTGTTTTATAATTGAGACATAGATCGGGCAAGGCTAGATTAGCGGCCCGTTGACCCACTAACCCTTCCTATCAGGCTTTACCAAGGAACGTTGGGAGGGCTCACGGTGCCCCTATTGTGCACAATGTCGTGGATGGAGCGACCATTCCAGGATCCCTGAACAAGGCACCCCGTATCAAGTATGTATCAAACCCCGTATCTTTGTCATCGTCCTAGGAATCCCTGAACAAGGCACTCCTCTTTTAGTTCATAAGTTCAATCAACCACTCATCGTCTTTGTTTTTTATCCACATTACGAATCCTAATCAAGGTTCGCTAAACATTTTTATTCCAATGTTCCGCATTCGTCCAAGTTCTTTCCTTAATGTCACACTATCTAGCCAAGACAGTTTTCCCCACATTCCACATTGATTTTAGTGATTCACTTGTGATCGATTCAAGATAGAATACGAGTAGCCCTCGTGGGACATATCCTCAATATTTGAGATTCATTGAGTACATTAGTTACCTCTTTAATTTTCACATTACAAGCTCGACCTTGACTATATCAAGGGAGACTATCCACAAGTTCATCGTATCTGAGTTGATCATCAATTTCAATGCCAACCTATATAAGTTCAAGGATATAAACAAGAGAATCCGTGCCTCTAACCTTGGCGGCGCCAAGGGAGGTCCTGTACAACCGAGTAAGGATCACTTTTCATTTAAGGTCATTATTTAATCCCAATTCCATTATAATACCAGACGTAGAGATTTAACGAATGTTCTACATGTATTGACTCCCAAGGGTCCCCACTTATTAATTTATTGCCACCCAACCAATCACACATCAATATTTGTCTTACGATTAGCCTACAATGTTTATTTTTCCCAAAGGTCCATTCGCGATTCATTAAGACATTTCGTCGAACACTACGTGCCGATATATTCCAAGGGTCGTCAATCCGATCAAGCGACCACAATCCTATATCCGAATAACTATTATTTCTATCCTCGTCGCCCAACGACACCCTAATCGTGTCACACCCCGGATTTTCAAACCATTTTTTTAAATGAATTAAAATGGGGATTAATAATGGTTCATTGCATCATAGATGAATAACTAAATCTCAAACCAATCCCATCACGTACAAGCATGAAAAAAAATCAATAGATGAGTTTGAATAGAAACAAAGTCCACCACATAGAATACAAAAGAAAGGGAGAAAGAGAGTGTTTAGATATTACATGCCACTATCCTATTACAAGCCCAAAAGGGGGCAAACCAAAAGAAAGGAAAGTGCATAAGTCTTTAAAACACTCTTGAGGCATTAATGTTCTCCAAATTCATCAACCACTGGTTCCTTACCTATAGAGTTTAAAAAGAAGGGCGTATCACGCCAAAGTAGGAAATATCTATCAACTAACATGTTCATGATTAGCATGAACAAGTATGTGAACGTACAGAGTTGTAAAGGAAGATGAATGAGGCAATGCAAGGCAATGATCCAACTATTTTATCACATTCAAGGATTTCGCATTATCAAGTGCCAAAGGGATTCCATTACAAGTCTATCCCAATATGATTTAGATCATCATTCTTACATTTTTTCCACTTTAAAGTATAATCCGGAATTCCATTACAAGTCTATTCCGTTTACTAGATTTACATATACCCTGGGGTCCCTTAAGGTCAAGTACATCCCGTAATAATCCATAATTCGTAAGGATACAAATCAATCCCAAGATCCCTTAAGATCAAGTCCATCCCGTATTATCCTTTCATCAAGTGTACATATGTCTTGGGGCCCTTAAGATCAAGTCCACCCCGCATAATTCATAGTTTATGTACATACATATCTTGGGGTTCCTTAAGGTCAAGTCTACCTCGTATTACTCATAGCTCATGTTTATATCCAGGGGTTCCTTAAGGTCAAGTCTACCCCGTATAACTCATATCACCGAGTTGACATAAATACCAGAATCCCTTAAGGTCAAGTCCATTCCGTATTTGCCCATATCATCATTACCAATATATCACTCTGGGAATCCCTTAAGGTCAAGTCCATTCCCGAGTGCGCATATATATATATAAGCCACTGTGATCAATGGCCATCAAGCACATCACAATATGTTCTCAAACTTCCATTAATTATCACACGTGAGGGTAGGAGTTTCAATTTACATTCATTTCGTTTGTGGGTAGTTAACGCGCAACACAACCAAGGTGCGACCAATATTCATCGTACATGTCCACTACCCCAACCCCATCTGTTAAGAGTTATTCAGGTCCAATTTCACTATTCCAAAGTCAATTTTATCATTCGATGTCATCTAGACCAAAACCCCCAAATTGTATGTTAGGGTTCGTCGGAAATTGGGGCTTTTACACATGTCATTCAAACCCGAAATTGAACCTCATCCTAGGTGAATACAACCTTAAGGACTCCATTTCTACACTCAATTTCATCATTTGACCTCAAACCCTAGGTCAATTTTTCCGTAACGTATGATACACGAAATTTATGCAAATTGACTAGATTTCAAGGGAGAGGAGGAGAAGGCATAACCACAAACAGTATTAGAGATAGAACATTCCTACCTTAGTGTAGCTTTACCAAATACTTTACGTCCGAACTTTGGTGAATGGTGAAAGTAGCGGGTGTTACGGATAGCCCTCGGCGCGTAGATTGTCGTTTGTTCTTGCAATTTCTTCAAAAACTCCTTGGATGATCCTCAAAATCAAGAGAGAAGTGGGAGTGGAGGAGAGGGGGAGTAGAAGGGGCTGCTCTAGGGTTCTTGAGGAGTTACAAATGACCAAATTTGGACCAAGGGTCCCTTAAATAGGAGCCCGGATGAAATCCCCAAAATGCCCTTAATGCAGTCTGCTAAACAGACTTTGCACCGGTGCACATCAATGCTGCACCGATGCAACCCCATCCTGTACCGGTGCAAGCCAAAACTGCACCGATGCAACTACTTCAAATTCTGAACAGTAGTATCAAAAACTCTCCTACACCGGTGCACATCTCAGCTGCACCGGTGCAACTGTTCCAACATCCAAACAATAGCACCAAAAACCTTCCTGCACCGGTGCACATCTCAACTGCACCGGTACAACTGCACCAGAATGTGAAAATTGACAGGAAAAGGGTTCCAAATCACCCCGAAACATTCTAAACTCAAGTCAAACGATGTGTAAAGGTCCAAAAGTACCCCGAGACTATATACTCATCATCAATATGATACAACGGATACATTCAACATCCAAGAACCGATTTAAGGCACGACTTTTAATTCGAAAACGATTACGAAAATTGGGTCGTTACAAATCGACTCACATAGATAAGGGAATCCTACGAAAGTATATAATGTGACGCAATGCGAAAGATGTACGAATAAGCACGAAAGGAGAATATATGTGCACACACACACGCAAACACTCAATAGTAGCCAAGAATTTACCCACCGGAGCATCGCCGGAGTAGTCGTCGGAAAAGTCGCCGGAAAAGTCGCCGGAAAATATCCTCCACACCGCCACAATCCAAACCCGCCACTGCGTAGATCTCGAAGCTCTCGTCAACGTTGATGAAGAGCAAAAATCCATTGCTTGAAGTTGGAGGGTGGCCGGAAACCCAAAACTCGCCGGATGGATTAGCCATGGTGGTTGCCGGAGAGCTCTTGGTGAGGGGAACAAGGTTTATCCTTGGAGAAACTCCATCCAAGGTTTGGAAGGCCTTGGTCTTGAGGAGAGAGGTGGGAGCTCCATTATTGGTGGAGAAGAGAGAGAAGGAGTGTTTAGGGTTAGGGAGGGAGGAAGAGACTGCCTCAAAACCGACTTTTGGGGTCAAATATTCAGAACCTAGGTCAAAGACCAAAATACCCTCATTCAGAATTTCATTTCACGAAAATTTAAAAATCCTCATCCGGACGGGACCCCGTCGTCCGGACGGCCGCACCAATTCTTCTGGATGGGACCCTTCCTCGTCCGGACCAAACCTCTTGAAGCCTTTACTCGAAGTTCTGTTATCTCGTCCGGAATGCCAAGCATCCCCGTCCGGACGAGCCTTCACTGAATTGCCCCAAAACTGCTGAAACTGTTATGGCTCATTCGCGACGCGTCGAAACACACTCCCTCAACGTTACTTACATTTCCTCAACGTCCTGAGGCTATTCCATGGCCTTCCAAAGAAATCACAAGCGAATACAACGATCGATTAATCGGTTCGCGAACGTGCCGAATGTTTTACAACCTACCTGAATCCTAAATCGAGGGACGGGAGTTCGTAGTCACGAGACCAAGAACACGCTAGGCTCATCGAATTTTATTTAGAAATTAAAGAATTGGATAAAAAATGGATTTTGAAATCCAAGTCGTTACAATCATTTTGTTGTACTTTCTTCCTTTCTGTTCCTGGATGTTTGTTTGTAAAAGTTTTGCAAACTTGGACTCATATTATTAGATGTGGATGTGTATTTATGTATTTTCCATATAGTATGTATTTATTGGGAATTAATATGAATTGTATTTATCTTCTCTCTTGTGATTTCATATTTCAAAAATGGTTTGAAAATCGGGGGTGTTACATAAACCCTCCAGGGATCTCAAATTGCATATCTATCCATTCTGGATAAAACTTTCTGTATATTGGAGTTTATACCCCCAAGTTAGAGGTCCATAAACTTCCTGGATCAACGACTTCATTTCGAAGGGATAGAACTCTTCCTAAAGGTCCTCCTCAATTCCTAATGGTTCCCAAGGGATATCCCTAGTCCCTTGTTCCGTTGGTTGTCCAAAGTCAACCAATGACCTATTTTCTTCCATTCTTCCTCCTATCCCTCATGGGTGGGTTCAGAGAGATGGTGAGAATATGATCTGACCCTAAGCATCCCTGAAAATCTTGGGAGTTCGGTTGGTGGAAATCCTTCAACTTGTGACATCCCTTTAGTGGTATATTTTGGCATAGGGACAAATTTAGGTTTGACATGCCCTCCAAATTCATATTTAGTGTCCATACCCATTTCCAGATATTCATACATATGAGACATAATCATCCATATTTTGTTTCAATATTTCTTTGGTTTTGGACATGTTGAGGTTTGGGTAAGGTTCCACTTCACTCACAAGAGGTTTCTTAACTGGTTCATGCTAAGGGTTAGGTACTTGAACAACTCCTACAAACTCCTTCCCTAACCTTTGCTTATGCTTGCTTCTACCAGATTTATCCTTTAGTGTTTCTCATATGGGAGAAATATGTGAACCAATTTTAGGCTTTTGGACACTAATAACTCCTTCCATTTGTTTCAACATATCCATTTGTGTATGAGGTAGTTCTTTGGTTGCAACCATCATCTCTGGTAATTGACTAATATGAGTATACTTTTTGAAGGTCTAGTCATTAGTTTCATCAATGTGTAAAACCTTATTTCTTTATACTGGACATGTGTAGTTTGGCTTGGACTTAATATTCAGGTCTTCGCCTTCTTTAACTTTTTGGCCTACATTTAGACCATCTTGTCTATTCAAAACATTTCCTAAACTACCACTGATGTCCCCTTTTGGGTCTTGGCCAACTTGGGAATTTTTTGTTTGTTTTCTTATTTTTTGGTGTCATTTCAATACTTTACGGTCCCACCAGGATGCCAAAATGTGTTTAGACTAATAGGAAATAATTGTGTGTGGGCGTTCCAGAAAAGGGTTTTAATTGTTCTTTTGAGATTTTGAATAAAAATCCAAACTTAATTATGTGATACTAAAGGATTTTTGTTTTGAAGTATTGAAAGAACAACATCAAATAATTGAAGATCAATGAGTTACCTTAATTAAGTCAAATACAATTTGCGTCATTGTGCTTTTTTCAACAGAAAAAAGAAAAGAAGATGGAAAATAAGAGAACAGAAGATAGATAGATAGAGAGAGAAGCTTTTAATAAACTGTTTGAAAGCCTAAAGCTACTCGTATA
This sequence comes from Monotropa hypopitys, assembly GCA_002855965.1. Classification (NCBI taxonomy): domain Eukaryota; kingdom Viridiplantae; phylum Streptophyta; class Magnoliopsida; order Ericales; family Ericaceae; genus Monotropa; species Monotropa hypopitys. The sequence continues at coordinate 2,007 of NMUG010003912.1, read as the reverse complement.
AGGCTTCGAAGATGCTTTGCAGTCTTAAATACAATCCTAATTTCCTAAAGATAAAACAAATATTATGATGCTATTGATTGATGCTTTATTTGGAGTCCTTTTCTTTCTTCCAGTTCTTCTATTTATAAGTCTAATCTTCTAGTAACTGTCTCAATTTTCCCTCATTTATTTTATCTTTGAAATTATCTTGAATTATTTGCTTTCACTTCTCAAAATCTATTCAACTACTAAGAATAATGAGCCGGAAAATTCTGATTTTAACTTCTTCGACTTCTATGACTATGTCCATGTTCTTTCTAATCCATTGGTGTATTAAACGATATTATTTTATGTCTTTTTTGAAAATATATAATTATTCATTGACATCTAACAATAACTTCCTCTTTAGCCAATTTACACTAAACGACATTGTTACACAATGAATAATTAAATGCAACATGTTTTTTTCTAATTAGATCAACCATTTTTACATGCAAATAATGCAAATAATGCAAATACAAGGACAAATTGGTCCAATTACTAAAGACATCTACAAGGTTACAAGTCATCACCATCACCATGGGCAGATGGTGGAGTATAGTTCATCTCCATTAAAATCATCGAGATTCAAATTGTTCTATGAAATTTGTTGACCATTGTGTATATGTCAAAAAATATAATCACGCAATTAAAATAATGTTTTTACAGTTCATTTCCTGAATGATATTGTTTAATTATTGTGGTAGGGTAAATCTGGATTAGCCACGTTGTACGTGGATTCGGATTCCCTGTGTTTCAATCAAACTAGTTGTGGTAGCCGGTTTCTGCCGAATGGGCTCCTTCGGTTGCTAACCCTCCGGATGTGAGTTGTCGGTTATGGCCGACGGCTTGAGTGGTTCCTGCGAGTAAATAATGGATCCCCCTGCTTGGCTCCTGCAAAACAGTGGTTAGTGCCCGCCAGTCGGTTTTGAACAACGGGGCCTCCGATACTTAAGTTAGAGCTGTTTGAGGTAAAGCAAACAAGAGGAGGCCGGACGGTAGCGGTCGGGGATCAAAGTCTGGATCAATAGATCAGGATCCCGTGAACAGTACCCCATGGGGGGTATTTATAGGTGAATGTTGGCTTGGGGCTCAAGAATATTGAGTGGGCCGCACGTCGAGGGCCGTTTAGTGGGCCTGGATGGTTGATGGATCGGGTTAGGTCATACGGACGGAACATCTGGGCGGATACTCCACGACAGTGACTGGAGGGTGACCCTCCGGGTGATCCGGTTCGCTCGGGAGTGGGTTGCAAGGTGGCGAAGGGGATCGCCGAAGGCTCGCTGTCCGGACGTTGCGGTCGGCCATGGTGCGGACCCTCCGATCCGGACAGGCCTTTGTAGCCGACACCTTTATGATTAGTTTTGTGGCAGGCTGTTTCCCTAAGGTATGGGTCCGGTCACCACACCAGTTAAGTAAGATTGTGTATTTCACTGAATGACTGTCATATTTATGGCACTGCGGCAACTGTATTACAGCGCGGCAATAGAGCAGCGCGGTAGTATTGCAGCGCGGCAGTAGAGGAGCGCGGTATATATGGTAGTGCGGTATGCATCTTGGATTCCTTAAGGTTTGGCCAGCTGTAAGTCCATAGAGAATCTGAGTGTTAGGATAAGGTTTGACCAACAATGGCTAAACATCCTACTAGCACGATATCTCTATTATGGGACATACGGAGGTGGATCCTAAAGGAATGAGCCATATGTGTTCTTAGAATCAAACTTGGGCTAGTATGTATGAGATAAGGCCTATCATGAGCCCCACGACCATGTAGTTCCTTGGATTAGGTTGGGCCCAATGGGCAAGACATCTTGGGAGTGCGACATGGAGGTTTGGGCATCTTGGTTGGCATCTCAGCATCTAATGAACCATGTGCAAGTGTGCTTCCTAAACTGTGGATAAGGCTTGGCCCAGTGCGGTGGCATCTGCAGTGCGGGATAATGACCAGCTCGGCATAGCATGGGCGGTGTGTACTGGTAATGGTTAATG
>NMUG010003911.1:0-14329 GCA_002855965.1 Monotropa hypopitys | reverse complement strand
GGATGGCTTTTGGTTCGGGACTAGTGTGTCCTCTAGGCTTCCCGCCTAATTTTGAGATCAGTTCCTTGGAATTTTTGGTCTCATATAAGGTTCTGTTCTCGGGGACAACAATCTTGGGCCTTTTCAACCTGGGACCATTACCCATTTTAAGCTTTAGGACATCTTGGGACTTCTTATCCCCTAAAAGATGACTTCATCGGCTAAGGACCTCTGTGCGGCCCTTGGATTTCTTGCCCATTTTGAACCTGGGCCTTCTTGGGACTTCCCATCCCCTATAAGATGACTTTGGGTTTGGGACCAGTGCAGCCCCTAGGCTTCCCGCCTAATTTTAAGATCAATTCCTTGGGATTTCTGGTCTTCTGTAAGGTTCTATTCTCGGGAAAAATTATCGTCAAGTATTCCCTACTCGGGACCATTGACCCGTAATATTTCGAGATCAATTCTTTGGGATTTCTGGTCCCCTATAAGGTTCTGATCTCGGGAATAATTATATCCAAGTATTCTATACTCGGGACCATTAACCCACCTATTTTTGAGATCAGTTCCTTGGGATTTCTGGTCCCCTATAAGGTTCTGACCATTGGAACAATTACCTCCATATATTCTCTACTTGGGACCATTGCCCCTAGTGAGGAAGTGGAGGCTTGCAGAGCATCTACTTCCTTACTCCTTGCTTGTTGTCGAACATTTGAGAGTCTGTACTGAGAAAAATTGGGACTTTCATTAAATAATGACATGCTGATACAACGGGGCTGATTACAACTTTACTAAAAAAATTGAGATTGGAGACATTCCATGTGCACGGGATCTTGATTCCATCTAGGTTTGTTAATTTGTAATCCCCTGGCCTTTTCTCCCAATCACTTTGCAAGGCCCTTCCCAGTTTGGCCCGAGCTTTCCATATGTGGGGTCCTTTGTATTGCTAAGTACCTTCTTTAGGAACGAGTCTCCAACTCCGAATTCCTTTGGATGAATTTTTTTGTTGTAGAATTTGGCTAGTTGTTCTTGATAGGAGGCCAGCTCAAAATGTGCATTTTCTCTCTTTTCTTCTTCTATGTCCATTGCCCCATGCTGCCACCAAATCTGTGCAGATGGTATGAATGTTAAACTCTAGTGGAATGATTGCTTCCGTACTATAGGCTAGTGAGAAGGATGTTTCACCAGTGGACCTCCTGGCATTGTGCGGTAGTCCTAGAGGACTAGGGTAGCTCATTAACCCATCTTCCCTTGGCATTGTCCAACCTGTTCTTGATGCCATCATGGATGGTCGTGTTGGATGCCTCTGTTTGTCCGTTGCACTATGGATAGCTAACGGAAGCATAGAAATTTATGATTTTGTATGTTGAGCAGAAAGTTTTGAACTTGTCTCGGAATTGCGTGCCATTGTCCGATACAATGGCGTATGGGATTCCAAATCTGGTGATAATATTCCTCCAAACAATCTACTCTGTGTTGTTCTCAGTGATATTTGACAACGGCTCTGCTTCAATCTACTTGGTGAAGTAGTCTGTGCCCACCAATAGATACTTTTTCATTCCTTTTTCTTTTAGCATGGATCCCACAATGTTCAGGCCCCATTGAGCAAAGGGCCATGGACTTGTGAGAGGTGCTAAGTCTGTTGAGGGAGCATAAATGATGGGATAAAACGTCTGGCATTTCTCGCAACTTCTGACGTAGTTTTTGGCATCTTCTTGTATGTACGGCCACTAATAACCCTGAGAGATGGTCTTGTGTGCTATTGAACGTCCTCCGGTATGACAGCCTCATACCCCCTCATGGATTTCGTAGAGAAATCGTTGAACAAGGTCTGGGTGTACGTAGTGCAAGTATGGCCCTATAAAAGATTTCCTTTAAAGGATCTTGTCCGATGAGAGCCAGTAATTTGTAGATTTGATCTTTATCTTGTGTGTTTCCTTCTTATCTACGGGGAGTTCATCCTTTATTAGGTAAGTGACGATTGGATCCATCGAGCTCGGGCCTATGTCCAAATCAAAGGTCTTTTTTGAGTCCTTTGTTTGGATGCTCATCTAAGATAGAGAATCGACACTTACTGTGTGGCGGAGCTCTGAAGACATAGACGAGGCAAGGCAGGCCAATGCATCTGCATGGCTGTTTTGCTGATAGCTAATTTGTACTATTTTGGTTTTCTTGAAGTGTTAGAGAATCTCTCTGGCTGCTGATGTATATGACGTCATCCTGTCATCCTTCATTGCATATTCTCTAGATATTTGGTTGATGACAAGTTGGCTATCGCAATGAATAAGAAGATTCTCAACTCTACATCTCCTTGCACTTTTGAGCCCGACTATCAATGCCTCATACTCTACCTTGTTGTTGGAGGCTTTGAAACTTAGGCAGACTGACGGTTCTAAAGTCAACCCTTCTTGTAAGAACAGAACAATGCCCATTCCTGATCTCTTATTGCATGTTGATTTGTCCACAAAGAGCCTTCACTGCTCTGTTGTGTGCGTCTCACCAACATATGGCCATGTGAGATAAATGGGAGTGGTCTGTTCATCTTCTAACTGCTGTTCGGGTGTCCGTGCAGGTTCATGTGAAAATTCTTCCACAAAATCCATAAGGACTTGATCCTTCACTACTGTATGGGGAACATACTTGATATTATACTCTTTGAGCTTGACAGACCAAGCCGCTACCCATCCCGATAGGTCCGCCTTTCTCAAGACAGACCCAAGGGGATGGACAGTTGGTACTTCAATAGTGTAAGCCAAAAAATAGTGTTGAAGCTCCCTTGAGATCATCACCAATGCTAAGATCAGTTTTTCCAAAGAGAGATACCTGGTCTCTGCATCTAGCAATGTCTTGTTAATGTAGTAAACTAGTTTCTAATGTTCTTCTTCCTACTTGATGGGTACGGCACTGACTGCATGCTCTAAAACTGCTAGATAGGCGATCAAGACATCTCTTGGTTCTGGTGTAGCAATTAATGGTGGTGTGGTGAGATACTTCTTCATGTACTGAAAGGCTTTCTCATAGTCCTCCCCCTAAGTATAGTCTGTTCTCTTTCTCAATAGCTGGAAGAAGGGTCTGCACTTATCTAATAAATGGATAAGAAAATGATTAAGAGCGGCAACCATCCCAGACAACCATTGCACCTCCTTAGTCCTTCCCGGACTTTGGAGGTTTTTCAATGCAACGATTTGATCGAGGTTGGCCTCTATGCCCCTCCGAGTTACCAAATGCCCAAGGAATTTGCCAGAACTCACCCTGAAAGCACATTTGGATGCGTTCAGCTTAAATTTGAACTCTCGAAGTATTTGGAAAGTGAAGAAAAGATCAATTAGATGGGAGTTCGTCTCCTTTAACTTGACCACCATGTCGTCGATGTAGACCTCCATAATTTTCCCTAGTAAATCCTTAAACATAAGTATTGTCAGTCTTTGATATGTTGCCTAGGCATTGCGTAGGCCGAAAGGCATGACTTTGTAATGGTATAACCCCAATGGTGTGATGAAAGATGTTTTTTACTGATTGGGCTCATACATAGTGATCTGATGGTAGCCTCTATAAGCATTCAAGAAGCTCATTCGCTTGTATCCCGTAGTAGAATCCATCAATTGATCAATCTTGGGCATGGGAAAATTGTCTTTGGGGCAAGCCTTATTTACGTTTGTGAAATCAACACAAACTCTCTAGGTTCTATTCTTTTTTTTGACAACTACCGTGTTGGAGAGCCACTCTAGATAGTAGACCTCTCTGATCGTACTGGCCTAGATGAGTAGATCGAATTCTTCAATGACTGCTTCTGAATGATGTGCGACTGAACATCTTATTTTATGCATAATTGGCTTGTGGCAAGGATTAACGTTCAGCCAATGACATATTATACTAGGCTCTACCCCAAGCATCTCCTTTGGGGTCCAAGCAAATACGTCGATGTGGTCCTGCAACACCCGGACCAACTCTACCACATCCGTCTCAGGAAGCTCCTCCCCAATTAGGAAATACATCTCCTCATCAGTCTAGTGGGCGGGAACCTTTCTCAGATTCTCAACCATATGGGTGAAGGGGTCTACTCCGACATCCTCCAAGACAGACTGGTCCGGTACTTCAATAGACTTTACCTACTCAATATTGGGACTAGTCTTGATGGAAGCCATGAAGTAGTTTCTAATTGACTTCTGGTTTCCCCTTATGCTCTCGACACCCTTGGGCCCTGGGAATTTGATGATCTGGTGGTAGGTGGATGGGATAGCCCTCATTCGATGCATCCACATACGCCCGCTGATGGCATTATAAGCTGATGGCATGTGTACTACCAAAAATTCTATATCTACCGTCACCCTCCCTACTCGTATTGGAAGAGTGATAACTCCCAAAGGCCAGACTGGTTCTGCACTGAAACTGATAAGTGCTATCCGTGTTGACTTGAGGTCGGATTGAGTGAATCCCATCCTCTTAAATGCTTGAAAATACAAGATCTCATTGGAGCTGCCCTGGTCCAACAAGATTCTCTCTGTATCATACCTCTTGATATTCAGAGTAATCACTAATGTGTCGTTATGCGGGAATGTCACTCTGTCCAGGTCCTTCTCCTAAAATGAGATATGGACAGGCTCCCCGCTCTATTCCTACAGGTGCTTATGCCCGAGCTGTATCACATGGTGCTCGTGGCCTTCCTTTCTTCTCTGAACGTGGGACTTATTCTTGGAGATTGACTCAATGGCTCCATGTATCATGGTGATTGTCCCTACTGGAGGCATGTCCTCATCCCAAGAGTTGTCACACATTTCCACCCTTCTAGGTTTGTTCTTCTATCCGGGTGTCTGGGCGATGTACTCCTTCACGTGACCTGCCCCTACGAGATCCTCCAAGAATTGCTTGTAGAGGTGGCACTACTCTGTCATATAGCCGAACTCCTTGTGGAAGCTACATTTGAGTCTCGTGGCCTCCATTTCAGCCAGATTTCCCTTGCTTGATGAGCCATTTCCAGAAAAACTCATTCTTGAGGGGGTGGACCATTCTGAATATGGTGGTATTGAACTTAGTCTCGATTCCCTTGTAGTCCTCTAGGCCTGCTCTCGGTATTCTAAGGGTAGTCTGTAGTGTGGCCTTAGCCCTCCCCCTTCTCGGAAAGAGTTTGTTGCAACGTCTTTCTTTTTATGTTCATCTTCTTCCCAACAGCATCCACCATATGGGTCTGGTGGGATCTGTTGGCATTACGGCCTGCTTCGTGGAGGGTCTCCTCCTCTAGTTTGGTGTGTTATTCCACCCGCTCCATCAGTTCGTGGAACATTTCTATTGAGTTCAGGGTTAGAGATTCCCTCAGTTTCTTACCAAAGGAGAGCCCAAGCCTCAACATCGATACAACATGCCTCTCGGTACAGTCCTCTACGTCATTGTAGGTGTCCACATACTATCCGGCGTACACCCTAAGAGTCTTGTCGGGTCGTTTTCTCAACGACGTTAGAGCATCAAAGTGCTTTGGTGCAGTGCGGCTGGTCATAAACCTTCCCACAAACATTTTGGCTAACTATTCCCAGTTGCAGATCGATCATGATGCCAACTTGTGGTACCAATTGAGTGATGTCCGGCCTAGACTGGATGCAAACATTTTGTAGTAGAGGCGCTCATCTCCTATGTGCAGAATCAAGGACTGTTGATAGTCCTTCAGATGGGCCACCGGGGATGTCCTCCCATCATACTTTTGGAAATTGGGAAGACTGAAACTCTGGAGAATTTGGTAGCTACTGATTTCTCTAGAGAGTGGGGTGGAGGTGATCTTCTGAATGACTCACTTTATAGTCTCTTAGACCATTCCCCAACCCTTGAGATGCTCATTGAGCCACACCCTCATATCTTTGATATTAGTCGGTATGGAGTTGTCCGGCTCTGTAGTGGCTGGTATTTCCGATCATTCCTCCTATACAGGAACCTTGGGATGAAGCTGATCACTGAGATCCTGCACAGGAGCTGTGGAGTGCTCCTGTCATACACCCCTTGCGCGGCTGTGGATTCTGCTATTGTGCTCACTAAGTTGGGGGAGATCCCTACCAACCTTCTGCCACTCCCGGTGGTTGGGTGGATCCATCCTCTCTCTGTCCTACTGTTGGATCCTCTCTTGGCCTTCTAGTGCCACCTTCTGATTTCCGGAATGATGCAGGTGGATGTTGATATCGTGGCTTGCTTAGGAAGCCACTGAATGTTACTGCTGGTGGGCAATGGGCCCATCCTTCTGCTAAGACTATTTGGATAGCCTTGTCACTTCCTTTTCCAGGCATTGGATTGCCTGGTTATGGAACCTAATGATCTCCGCAAAATCCTCATCTCTGATCGACTTGGACTTGGATGGTGACTGAGAGTACCATGAACGAGACTGACTATCCCCTTCCTGGGAATAATCCCCTTCCCTGTTGTCAAAATCCCTATCTTTGGGGTAGTCGTCCTAGGTCCTCTGTGGGTCCCTAGCACCTCCAATGGGGACTTTGAAAATCTTCTCTAGGCTAGGAACACTTTCACGATTACCCTGGATGTGAGATTGGGTGAACCTGTTGTTCTTGGGTGCTAGAGGTAGGTTGGAATGTGTGGAGACTACTCACCTCTCATTTTCAGCCTCCTTTCCGACGATGGGGGTTTCTTTTCTATGGGTTTCCATCTTCTTCGATTTAGTTCTAGCTTGCTTTTCTTTCCTCGTGGGTAGGATTTTTCACAAATGGCGCAAATTGTGTGGGGGTAAAAATACAAATTGGTACCTCTATCTGTAAACGTCTTCTAAATGGATCTTCGGGTTCGAATGATCACCCTACTAGTCCGCTTGCACTCCTTCTTGCCTATGCCCTCACAAACAACATTTAGAGGACCTCCTGCCGCTAGTGGCTGGAAGTATCTCTGATGACTAAGTCAGTCCTTTACTGAAGAAAGCTATATAAAAGTGCAAAGTAGAAGTATGATGGCAAAATAACATGTACCTCTTCTATGTGGTAGAACTCCAGCTTATATAATGACCTTCTAGATTACAAGATTCTCGTTGGTAATCAAGAACTGCATGAGACTTCTCGTCTCTTTTCTTGATTATATTGCAGTTTGACAGTTTTCTGGCCAGATTCCACGACAGAAGGGAATGTTGGTGTGCCTCTTATTACTCTTGGAACTTTGAATATTCTTTCAATAATAATGGCCTGACATGTGTGTCATCCACCATCCATCAGCTGATCGACATATGTACACCCTGTTGGCCACCTTTCCCGTACTAAGTAACTGGTTGCCTCACTTGGGGATGTCACTGCACATGGATAACCTAATTCGCAGAGTGGGCACTGCTCGCACACGTGTCCAGATGTATCACATCTGATCTGGCACGTGTGGCACTGCATAACTAGTCTATACACTGTAAGGATGTTTAGCCAAGGACCTTCCTGGGTCAACCTAATCCGCACAACGGGAGACTGGATAGAATGTTTGGCTAGTTGTATCTGTCATGATCTATCATATGCATCCCTGAACAGCTCTCTGCCTTATCACTAGGATGTTAGCTACTTAGGACTAACCTAATCCGTAGTGTATATAGTCGTTGACACATTGCCAGCTATATCAATCGAGATCTAGTGACTAATGTCCTGGATAAACTGTTGCCGCACTGACTGGATGTCACGTCACGCATGACTGACCTAATCCATAGTGAGGGTTTACTGGTGATGTGACCTTCTGTACTGAACAAGTATGGTGATGGGTGTTGTGCTTCTAGCTAATGTCGCGGTACGGATTCTTCCTTTACACATGACTGATATGGATTTACCCTACCACATAAACAGTCTAAAAAGATGCACTAGAGGGTAATTAATCACATCTTTAGCATTTGAAGCAGTAAACTTTCCTCTCCTAGATGCACGACCGATGCTGACGCAAGAGTGAATGGGAGATGCACTTGGAAATACATTAACGCAGGGGTCGATGCCGACACATAGAAGGTGGAGAAACAACATTGGTGCTGGGTATCTGAAGCATAAGTATTGTTTCTATCATTAGAGTAATCCATCATGACATGCAAGTGTTAATCCATACCTATAATTGATGTGCTTAGTGAGTGTAAATCTTCAAATTTAAATGACTATAAATCCCCTTCTGATTTTGAGTTGTTTGTATGCATAAAATTCGTTCTGATTTTTAGATATTTGTATTGGCACAATTTAAGTTAGTTGCATTGATTAATACTAGTAATCATGCTTAGTTTGTTAAGATAGATGATTGTAAGTTTGCAGAAGAGTGGGATGCATCAACTATTGAGCACAATTTTGGAAAGAATTTTACACTTTTATTGGCTTGAGTAGGACATGTGTTTGATTTATTTGTGTTTGATGAAGAATGTCAAATTTTATACACATGGATAACTATCGAAATGGTGTATTCGATTGGGTTTTTTGTTTTATTATTTATTCTTGTTTGGATTTTTTTACATTTTTTATTTCTGATTATATTCAGAGAGACCGAATAAATAATTAGTGGTAATTGAAATGCGAAAACAACATATATTACACATTATAGAGTCTCATAATATATCTTTCCTAGTTGTTTATACAGATTCAACCATGTAAATATTCACTTCTTATGCAGAGCACCAATAGATGTGCTTAAATTTTTACATATTGTTAAATGCAAAGCACTGACGGATATGCTTAGATTTTACATGTTAAATACAGAGCACCAACGTATGTTCATAGATTTTTAAATGTTAAATGTAGAGAACTGACATGTGTGCTTAGATGTAAAATTCATTTATAAGTATATATAGAGCACTGACGGGTGTGTTTAGATTTTTACATGTTACATGCATAACATCGACGGGTGTGTTTAGATTTAACATGTTAAATGCAGAGCACTGACTGGTGTGTTTAGATTTTTACATAAATGTAGAGCACTGCGAGTATGCTTAGATGTTGTAAAATTGATTTATAGGTATCTATGTAATCTATTTTTTGTATTGTATTGACATAGAGCAATAATGTATATATTTGTATGTAGGTACTACGATGAAGAACGATAACAACAAGAATAGAGTGGGGATTCGAAAACAAAATTTCAGATCATTTAAAAGAAAATTCAAGATTTGTTATTGTAATACCGTGAACTTCCAAATTAATATAATTAAGTTTATGGCTAATGAAATTTATTAAGAGGCTTAAATAATAAAATTAAGTCTTAAAATTTTATATCAAACTTGAAAAGATGAATTGGAATTTTCAATGAAGTTTGGAAATTTTTAGAAGAAAGAAAGAAATTTTAGAAATAAAAGATGAATAGAAAAAATTATCGTATAATACTGAAATTATAAAAAATTGACCTAAGGACCACTGTAACTATGGTGCACCTTCGTGCACCATAGCATATCCCAAAGTTAAAATAAATTTAACTAATAAACTCTATACTTATCCTAATATAATTAAAACAAAATAAGAAAAACAAGCCAAAGGGAAATAAAGCTCCATAGGGAGAAAGAAAATGAGAGAGAAAAGAGGAAGAACGGTTGGAAAATTGAATGCCTTGACGATTGAACCAACGTCGGAACTAAGGTGAGAACTCCACACCGATCTCATCAGAATTGTATCCAAACCTAAGAATCGAGTAAAAATCTAAGCTTAAAAAATTTTTAGTAAATTTTGAATCGAACAAATTAAAGGAGTTTTTCATTAGTTTTAAAGTGTTTTTAGATCGATTATAAGTAATATATTTTAGTATTGACCATAGAATCCTTCGAAAAACATATTTCAGGGTTCCAATTACAGATTCCCAAGCCCGAAAAACCCACTGCTCGAAACTATTTTTGGCACTGGTTGAAGACCGGTTCATCGGTCGGTATGCCGACCAACTCACTAGGTGTGCTACTTACCCCATCCAACCACTCGAGTCCTTAAAATATGGTGTACAAGTTGGTATACCGGTGAGGTATCGATCCCCCTACCGATCTGGGAAAATGTGACAAAAATGATGGAGAAACTTCAGAGAAATGTAAGGAAAATCTAATTAAGCATAAACCCGGGATAAAAGAGTTAAAGGAAGTCAATTAAAAGAGAAATAAATAGGTAAACAAATTAGGAAAATTATTTATGAATTTTCTTTTAGTAATTACATAATTGTAATTTGACTTTCACGTCAACTGACACCCACTACAAACCAGGTGAGTGACAGTTACAAGCATCAAAGGATTTCTGATATGTTTTCATAAAATTTTCCCATTTTAATGGGAATTATTTTAATTACAAATAGTGTTTTAAAATTTAATGGATATGAAAATATGTTCGAATCTATTAGCCATCATTTTATATTGAGAGAGTCCCCTAACCTGGGGGAGATCGGGGCCATCAATTATTAATTTTAGGTTGATCACCTAGATTTTTATATAAACCCTGTCAGCTAGGGGAAGATAATTGACTAGCGTACTATCTATTGGATTGGGTATAAGCATTAGACATCTAGCTTTATCACTTGGGGATGCCCAGAAATCTATTTGAATTTATAGATTGCATATGACTTAAAAGTAAAGAGATTTAGAAATATTTGACAAATAAGAGTTTATGGAATAAGAAATCTGGATATCCATATTGGGCATACTATTAATATTGATATTGATTGGGATACTGGGATTATATAACATGGATATGGATTATAGATTATTGATTATGGACTCTCGGTATTCTCTCGTATATGAGATTGTACCGATTCCTTTATGGTATCCGCAAAAGTATACAATTTGTTACTAATGTACTAAAATCGGAAATTATATGTTTTCAAAGTTACCGATTTATGGGAAATATAAATGCATCATTTGATTATTGATTCATTATCCATGGCACAAATATTTACTATTTTTTACTATCATTCATATGGGTGTAAGCTTATGAAAAATTATTATTATTCAGAAGACGAATAAGCACCCTACCAGTAGATTTGTAGATATTTTGGAGGCTTGCACTGGATAAGTAGATAGTTTATTTTATTTGTAGTCAGCTCTGAGATAGTTTTGTAAAAATTGTAATAAAGTGTATAGTGTGGGTTTGTTATAAATTTTATAACGAGAACTATTTTCAATTAAAATTTTATTTATGTCTTCCGATATTTTGCATCCTCATATAATTAATTAATTAGTAATTATGATAAGTAAGGCCTTAGGCAATTGTACGAATTACTTGTTGTCTATCTCAATGACCTATGAAGATGGATCGGGGTCGTGACAGATTTAGCGGTATCAATGTTCAGTTTATGTTAATCTTAGGCTATATAAGTCTGCAAGTGAGTTGTGAAGTATGTAGTGCCCGGACCTATGCCCGAGGGACTAGACCCGTCACTTAGCGTCGGTCGCTCCATCAAACACTGAGAGCCCTCCGGTTTCCCCATTTCATCGGTACCACGAGTCTTCGATTGGAAACTAAACTAATAGAATTACTTCTCCTATCTGGTTCGACGTATCGCCGACCAACGTTCTTCAGCCGCTAACCCGGCCAGCGGAGAATGAATGTCGACCGCCTTTCTGTCAGGGGCTCAATCCTTCAGCACGGCCTCGGGCACCCTCCTTGGGCCCCGTCCGTACGACCTGACCTGGTCCACCAATTGTCCTGGCCTACTAAGGAGCCCACGACGCACGGCCCATACGTAATTCTTGAGCCCTAAGACAACATTCCCCTATAAATACCCCCAAGGGGTACTGTTCACGGGATCCTAGATTTGATCCCCGACCACTACCGTCCGGCCTCATCGCATTTGCTTTACCCTTTCCACAAAAAGTTACTAACTTAAGCATCGGAGGCCCCGTTGGTCACAACCGACCGGCGGGCACTAAGCTCTTTTTTGCAGAAGCCAAGCAGGGGGACCTATTGTTTGTTTGCAAGGACCACTCTAGTCCTTGGATCACAGCCCGATACCCAATACTCGGAGGACAAGCCACCGAAAGAAGCATCATGTAGAAACCGTCTACCACAATTAGCGTTCACGGTGGGACCTAGCTAACCACTGCCTTGGTGGAATTTTAACCTCTACCCCATCCTAGATTTCCGAGCTCCCCCTCATGGACGACACGAACGCTACACCGACGAACCAAGATGCTACACTCCCCCTTGGTCCTCCCCCTCCACAGCAGCATCATGTTTTACTGGGGCTCTTTGCCTCTCCCTCCGGACTGACACCGGAACTAGGATCGGCCTACGCAGTGGCCATGGACCGGATGTTGAAGGAAAGAGATGCAGAGATTGCGCAGCTCCGGGAGCAGGTCACCAGAATGGCTGGTACTGTGGACTCGGCCTCGCGATCATCAGGATAGAGGCAGCACCGGCACCGATCAAAGGAAGACAGAGAGCGCAAAGGAAAGGGAGTTGCCGAGGGCCATGAGCACTGGACGGAGCAGGCAGGGGACAACAGGCGACGCCCAGGACGCCACGACTCCATCCCACTTTACATGTATGAAGGAGGGGAGTTCATCGAGGTCCTCCCGCGCGACCTCCATGACTTTTGTCTGGAACTAGAGGACTCCGGCTGCCAAAAGGAGAAACACCATCACCACAGGGATGAATGGCACCGGCCGCATTCTCCAGTTTCGGATGACGACAAAAGGGAGCATCGGCACCATCGAAGGGACCACCACGCCAATCGACCCTCCGGGCAGGCCCTTCAGGCTGTCGATGCTCGCCTGGAACAGCTCAGCCTCTCTCCCTTCTCTCAGACTATTGATTCAGCCACTTTCCCTCCTGGCTTCAGTCTACCGAAGTTTTCCAGGTATGACCTGAAGACTGATGCCTATACCCATCTCATCTATTTCCGACAGATCATGGTGCTCTACTCTTCGAGTGACGTCGTCCTATGCAAAGTCTTCCCCATGAGTCTTGGCACTCAGGGCTCGCTCTGGTTCAACAAGCTCTCCCCTCGGTCCATCCGGAGCTTTAGAGATCTGGAGAGGGCCTTCCTTGCCCGCTTCGTTACCAGCAGCAAGCAGAAGAAAGAGGTCGACTCTCTGATCAGCCTCAGGAAACGATCGGACGAAACTCTCCAGCAATATGCCGACCGCTACTGGGAGCTATACAACGATATCCAAAACTGCGACCAAGGAGTTGCCACTTCCTCTTTTAAGCTGGGCCTAGAATCTGAGAGTCCCATGATCTGGGAGCTCATGCTCCATCCTGCGGAGAATATGGATGACCTCATACAGATGATTGATGAATTCTGCCAGCTAGAGGACCTTTTAGCGGAGCGAGCTTCTATCCGACCCCCTCAGGCATGGCCAGCCCCTGCTCAGCACAATCGGAGGCAGGTCAACATTGTGAAGATGAGGGAGAAAAGGCGCCAAAGCTAGAGGACTATGTGGTAGAAATGACAGTCTTCACGGAGCCAATTTACATTGTCCTCTGGCTGATCAGTGACGAGCCTTTCTATAGAGAGCCGGACCACAAAATCGGGGATAGGCATCCCAACGGGAAGGCCTACTGCACCTACCACTGGGAAAGAGGGCACTACATCACAGCCTGCCTTCCCTTAAAATCCTATTGATAGACACACTATTTTGTAGTTTTGTGTGTCTATTTTACTCTCTTTTCATTTTATTTCATTATTTATTTATTTATAATTCGTTCATATTTATGTTTTCCTTTGTTTTGTAGTTCTTCTATGTTTTCAGGTTATTTAGCGATTCCCGGACGAGTCCGGAAGCCCCGAGACCATCTCGAGCTATGAGGTGAAGCTTGAGCATTAAATGAGGCACCAATGGCACCAAAACATGCATAACTTTTGATGCGTAGCTCCGATTTCCAATTATAATATGGCGTTGGAAAGCTATCGAGAAGATGCACATTTTGGTGAAAACTACAAGGGACCGGTCTCTTGAATAGGGAGAGACCGGTCTATCCAAGAGCAGAGAGCTCTGCAGGATGAAGGTACTGGTCTCTCGAATAGGGAGAGATCGGTCTCTCCTGGAGAAAACCCAGAATTTTTTGTTCATTAAGGGCAATTTGGTCCAAGACTTGTGGAGAGTATTTATAGGATTGTATAATTGAACCGAAGGACATTTTTACTTCATTATTATCATGTATTAGGGTTTTTGGGAGGGGAGAGCCTCTCTCTACCTCCTCCATCTTCTCTCTACAAATTCTCAAGCTTCCATTGCTCTTATATAAATTTTATCTTTATTAATGTTGTTGTTCTCATTCTCCTCTCTCTAGTGAAGTACTTTGTTTGAGCCTTTATGTTTAGTAAATTTCATACTTCATTCTCCATGTAATGTTTCACTTGCTTTCTTTTGATTTCTATATTGTAAGTAGTACAATGGAGGGCTAGCCTCCGTGGTATGGCTATGGGGTGACTAGCACCCCTCGTCCTAGCTTAGATTTGATTT
>NMUG010003910.1:0-14333 GCA_002855965.1 Monotropa hypopitys | reverse complement strand
GGGGCGTGACAAGTTCATAAATGGGCATCTTAAACACTGTACGGTTTGCTGTGAACTCCTCCATTCGGGGAATCCTATTTTCCTTGATTTTGATGTTGTTGACCTGCTGGGGTGCGCTCCTACTCATTGGACCGAATTTGGAGCTAGTGTCGGGCTCGGCTCTGAGTGTTTGATCCAGGTCTCCTCCAATTTGCAGTGCTTTTCTATCCGGGACATGAGATCATCCATGTTCGTAGGACTAGAAAGGGTGAGGTCTTTAAACAATCGGCTTTTGGGGTCCAGTCGCATCTTGAATAAGAGGACTGTCGTACCTGGAGTGCATCCTTCTATTTCGTTATAGACCTACGAGTACTGTGTCGCGTATTTCCAGAGGGACTCTCCCTTTCCCATCTGGAGATCTAACAGCACATCCACTTCCTTCCTCTACTTGGTACTGGTCACGAACCAGTCTAAAAAGATATGTGAGAGCTCCCGGAAAAACTTGATCGACTGCTCCGGCAGCTTGTTGAACCAAATTAAGCCGAGGTCCCCAAGGCTAGATGTAAGCTAGAGAAGCCTAGCGTCCGGATGTAAGCCTTTGAACCCTGGTCTTTCAAGGGTCTTTTCGGTACGTTTGTTCCCACAGCTCTGCTTCCTCCAGCCATGTCAAGAGGCGGGGTTATCCCGTTCACCGCCTGAAGGATGATGGCATCCTTCGGATTTTCTTGTTGCGCATTTGTTTCGCCTGGTAACATGGTGATCGGAATCAATAGAGAAGCTCGTCCCTAGTAGACTCGTCAATTGTGGGTTCAAGGGATCGCGACCTCGAATGGACCTCCAAATGAATTGATTCCGAGCTTGGTTGTACTGAGACGAAGGATCCTGCAACCACAAACCACCATCAATGCTACCCGGCACCGTCCACCGGAAAGGCACTCGAATGCCTAAGTCAAGAGACTAAAGCATCCATGACAGTTTTTATTTTGACCCCCAAAAATTTTCAAAATTGCATTCAGACCTCCCAATGTGTCTTTAACACGTCTCCAACACGTTTGACTTAGAAAGTACAATAAAGAAGTGGAAACGTATTTGAGTGCCCTGCACGTGTCCAAAGTCCGTGTCCGTGTTCAAAACGGATTGGACACATATATGTGAGGCTTGTAGACCTTGTCCATGCATCTTAGCCAACAATCCTTTTTTTCATGTGCAGCAGCCTCTAGCTCGGCTAATTGATAATCAGTGTACTAATGTTAAACTACAAAACAGGTACTGCTTCAGGTAAATGTAAAAAAGAGAAACAAACCCTTAACCAAAGAGATGTGCAGAATCGTCTACAGGTATCCGATCAAGCCAAATAACAATGATACTGCAATTACCTGTATTGGGGACAGATCAGCATGTATAACATCAGCTCTGATGTCGTCAAAAGCCATTTCCCTGTAAAGGTCCTTAGCCCTTTCCTTGTTTTGAACAAAAACTAGCACTGGGGGATTCCAACTCTGCTTACCCATATAAGTTCAAATAAGAAAGGGAAAAAAGAATAATTAAACCAAATAAGTCGTCATCAAGATAGATACATAAGTTGCATAAACATAAAATTAACAGCTGGCGGGTCAGTAACAAACAAAGAAAACGATACAAAATCCATCATCATCAAGTCGCAGCAAAGTATTGCTGCCAAAAGCAGCTTCAGAAGTAATCGTTCATCGCATTTTACCAAGAATGCTTCAACTACTGGCACCAAACACATCATGATTCGTATTCTTGTACTCAACTAAGGGTGGATCAGGTTTAGATATCGGACTCATTCCTTTTTAACACTCATTAAAAGGAAACTAATGATAAGATTATGGGTCAACTTTGATGCATAGTAAGTTCAGTGAAACATTCCCAACACTGGATTTCTGCTAGTCCAAGATTTGACATGTTAGACCATTTTACTTTCTCATGTGGAAGAATTTACCATACCTCTAGTTTAATTTTTCTGTACAGGCCAGGCTTGGGCTTACAGATTAAAGCCCACCCACAAACCCACCGCAAGCCCGGCCACAAAATACATATTTTAAAGTGTATTTTTAAAAATAAATTGATTATTTTTAATGAAAGTGACTCTTGATAACCATTAGAACTAATAATCAACGTATTTTGTATATTGTATCCCCAAAAAATAATATAAACATTAAATAAACTCCGTCCCGAGGCCCAACCTGGAAGTCCGGTCCAAAAGCCCATGGAGCTCATCAGATGGCCTTGGAACTACATTTAATGAACGAGACCCGGCCCGTACGGGCTGTCAAAAAGAAAAAGCCAGACAGGCCGAGCCCACGGGCAAGCTTAGGTATTGATTTTGTGGGCCGGGCCGATAATGACCCTTAGTCAAAACCAAAGCTATGAAATTGTATACCCTCTAAAGCAGTGGCAACTCCAGAAACCTGTGTTGATGGGGTCAT
The DNA here is from genome assembly GCA_002855965.1 of Monotropa hypopitys. Classification (NCBI taxonomy): domain Eukaryota; kingdom Viridiplantae; phylum Streptophyta; class Magnoliopsida; order Ericales; family Ericaceae; genus Monotropa; species Monotropa hypopitys. The sequence goes on along the minus strand of NMUG010003910.1, from coordinate 11,904 downwards.
TCAAAAAAAAAACTTTAATTTCACCGATACGGCTTCGTTCATTGCAATTTTTTTGAATAGCAGTACTAAAAAGGAATATTGCATTGCCATCGGTCTTTCATTAAACATTTGTCCAAATTTTTCAAACTAAATTAGACAATAAATATTGACTCGTCCAAAAAAGTAAACAAAACTATATTTCATTCATCGAAAGAAGTGACATATAACAAGGGATAATTTACTCATCCGTAGATAACAGCAAAAATAATAGCACCCATGTACAAATCATATTGATACTAGATAAGGCATTAAAATACAACTACAAAAATAATAGTAGCAAGAACTTAAAAAACCAGATTGGCAGAAAGGGATGATCTGGGATCATTTGTATCTTCTAAATGGGGTCAAATTTTCATTTTTCCAATGGCGTCTGCTGACCCTACACCTCTGCTCTCTCAAAGTAACGAGAGAGAAAGGAAGCTAATTCTCAAGCATCTGCTTCAAAATAGAAGGGAAAAGGAGAAATGAAACGTGAAACACAAGAAGACAGAGAAAGAGAAAATACTTCGGGAGATTATCTTTTCAGCACAAAAAAATAATCCAGGAATACAATTATTTTCTTTCCATCTACTCCCAAATTAACATTTTCAATAGATTTATCGTTACGCAACAGACTTTATTCTATAATAATGTGAGGGAGTTAATTTCACCGATATTTTGAAATCGAAATGTCCTAACTTATTAAATGACCAAACAGGAGAATGTACACATGATATTATACGACAAGCAAGGTGAAATTCTAAAGGCGTTCATGAACTAAATAAATTGACAAAATAGCTACCATGATCAACATCAAATTATTATGCATAATTTCCTATACAAAAAGATGTTAATGCACACTTTTTCGTTTGTAAAAAGCCAATTTAAAATTTTTTCTCCAAGGTAGTTCATTGTCGCTGTCACTTGTCATTGGAAATAAAAGACAAAAGGTCCATATAAACAACCCCACAAATTTGGGTTAATAAATCATGTTTGGCATGCAAGGACACAAGTTTTGAATGCGTGTATATTTAAGTTACTATACTACTTCTGATATTCCATAATGTCCTTGGAATAAGCATAATATCTTCAGGTCCATGTTGTTAGTGCAAATGTTCTTCTCAAAGAAAGCCAACACAGTTGAAATTCCTTGTAAATGTGGCATTCTTTCTCAATTGCTTTGTACTGAATTGTACTTTCCAAATAAGTATGTACTGCCTCGCAAGATCGTGATAACAAATTTGGAGGGGCTATCTGTTTCCTCACAATGAGAAGCTATATTAGCCTAGAAAGAAACCAGCTCTTTCCCTAGTCACTCAGGTGAGTCCGTTGTCCCTCCCTCCCTTCTTCGCACACACACACCGAACAAGAGGACAACCAATCCCAACGTTATAATGTCTCGTTTCCATCTGGAAAGAACCATGGGTGACCAAAAAATTATAATCACCATCCCTCCCAAGCATGGTGGGATGACTATGTCTGCATTAAAGATGTTCAGGTAATTTCATTAACATCATTCAACTTTCAAATCAACTTTTCATATTCCGGTATTCCCCAACATTGTATATAAACGAGTTTCCAAAACACCAGGACAAAAGCTAACCACTGGGCTTCACTTCACATCCAGAGAGCCAGTAACTGTTCTTAAATACTATTCTTCGTTCTTTGTGCCTAATAAACATGCTAATTTGGAGAGATATAAACCAAATGATCGTGCATTTGCAGAAGCAGTGAAACACAGCAGCATACCTCTGCAAAGCTTTGACGAAGAGCAAGAAGCTTCCCCTCTTCACTTCCAACAAAAACCAGTTTATGCTTTAATGATTCAGAAGCAGAATTTCTGTGAATATTTCCAAACAAGCAGCTATTCAATACCAGAAAAAAAGGTCATACATAGTACTGTAGAACCAATACACTTTTTCAAGTCACAACAGTAGGGTGCCCTACAGAGGCTTCTAGCAAGACGGCATATTTTATTTTATTTTTTGGCGGTTGACTTGCATAAGCTTTGTACCAAACCTCTTTAGTACTTACTTCCTTCCAACAATAATACGAACAGCATCGTGCATTATTGTGCGTGCAAGCTCTTCAACTGAATCAGGCAAAGTAGCACTATACAATGAACGTAATATCGAAGGATTGGAGCATGCTTTAACCACTGAATCAACCTGCTCCACCAAATCGAGTTCAAATAACTTATCTGACTCGTCCAGGACAAGGTATTCAACCCTGCAGGACACAAAACCTCAGTTGGTAAACATGATAACATTAACTCGTTACATTGAAATCGTTGCCATTTTCTAGATGTCCAGTAACTAGATACAACATTCATAAACCTATTCTCTCCACTCTTCAAATAAGTTATATAGGACAAGTGAAAATATTTCTTGATGGTAAGCTAGTTTCTTGAATGAAAGAAGCAAGGTAAAAAGCACAGAAAGGGAATCGGGTCTCTAGGCATGTCCTCTTTGATACCTTTAGGCTTTGATTTTGGAACATGATGCCACGACATAATGTCCCCTGAGAACAGTCACTTTGTGCAGATATTGTTAAAGGTTAGGTCTATCTTCAATCATCCCCGTCCATACACTTATCGATTGGATGTTACATGGGTAATGTTAATGTTATAAACTAGTTTCAAAATTTCCACTTTTAGCACAGTTCCAAAAGATCTATTCATTCCACCTTGTGCTTTATGAAATGAACTGGGAAGTTGTGCGTGACTTGGTGGTGTTTGATAAAATTGAAAAATCAATCTTAAATCTGACAAATTAAGTGCTGAAAAGTGAATGCCGAATTTTTAAATTTGAAAAGTTGTTTGATAAAAAAAGTAAGAGTTGGATTAAAAATATATATTTGATATAAAGATAAATAAATGTTAATTACATCATTCTTACTTGTTCTCTTTAGTCTTAATAATGGACATCCGATGGTGGGGTGGGGTGGGGAGGTGGTGATGGTGGCGATGATGATGGCGGGTGGTGGCATAATCGCAGTTACAAAGACATGAGGAAAATTAATGGTGAAAGGTGTTGTAGAGATGTAGATATGTTCATGGTTGGAGAGGTGGTCGTGGTTACAACGGTGGAAGTGAAAAGGAAATGACATATTAGAGTGGTGAAAGTGATGGTGGTATTAGAGTGCAAAACTGGTACCAGTGGTAGAGTGACTACCATCCAAACTTTTTTTTAACAACAGAAGAATAGTGGTTGTGGCGATAATAGTGGCATGGGTGGAATCTATGTGGTGCAGGGGTGGTAGCAGAGTTGACAACGGGTGATTTTAGTGGAGTGTTTGTGGTGCAGGTGGGAGATAGAGTGATAGGGGTGGTGACGAAAGCAGTGATGATGGTGATAGTGAGGTGGTGGTGATGGTGATAGTGAAGTGGTGGTGATAATAGAGCGGTGGTGGTAATAGCAATGGTCATAGTAGAGTGTTTGTGATGCAAGAGGTGACAATGGTGGTGGAATGGTGATCTTAGAGCTAGTGACGGTAGAGGTGGCAGTGGCGGTGGCGGTGGCGGTGTTGGTGGAGTGTTTGTAGTGCAGAGGGGGTTGAGGAGTGGTGGTGGCGGTGGTTGTTATAATGGAGCGATGGTGGTGGCAGTGATAGTGGAGCGATGGTGGTGGTGATGGTGGAGATGTGGTAATGGCAGTAGTAGCGGCGATGGAGTTGTGGTAGTGCATGATAGTTGAGTTGTGGTAGTGTGCAGTAACAGCTGTGGTAGAGTTATGGTAGTGGTGATAGCAACAGTGGTGGAGCAATAGTGGTGGTAGCATGGTGGTTGCAGTGGCGGCGACAAAGTGGTGGTGGTGGTAGCGGTAGCGGCGGTAGTAGAGGGTGGTGATGGTGGAGAAAGATGGTATACAACTACTGACAAATTTAGCCAAAATTAAGTAACGTTGAAATCATTAATTTTTACAAAAAATTGGCCTATAATTTAAGAGAAGAAATGTGAAATAAGGTTATCAAGCCTACTTAATTACTTAGGCAGTGGAGGGGCCCGAAGGTTAGACATGTAATTCTAACCGCATGGGGGTTGTTTAACTTAATACATTCAATTTTAAGTGCTGAATTGTGGTTATCAAACAACCTCTTAGTGAATTCAATAATTATTGTAGGTTCCCTGTTTATCGACTGCCTGCAAGTGACAAAACAAGTCAGAAACACTCCGGACGTTGATGGCCGGCCGGAATGCCCTCTGATGGCTAAGTTAGTCTTCGCAGGAGGTACTGCTCAGGAGTGAGTCCCGCTGAGTAGCAGTGATGTGTGTATTGAGCTTGAGAAATAGTAGATAAAGCTTATAACCCTAGAGAGATTGTGTATCGATCCCCCTTTTCTGGTAATTCGCCTCCTATTATACCCTTCACTTGAGTGTGTGTACCCATAATCGAGTGCTCCGTCTGTTGTACATTTTATTTACTTTGGGAACCATTCTTGAGGAATTGTGCATGCGATTGGACTTTTACGGCCTGGTCGACGCTAAGTCTTTTGGTCAGCTATCTTGTCGGTCGGCACAGAGAACCTAACGCAGGAGTATACATGTGTTGGTGATCATAACTTTTGTTGGGTGGTTGGATATGCTACGGAGTGGTCGGCATGAGATGGCTTTGGTCAGCACTGAGGTTGGCTATGGGCTCTCACAATCGCCCCTTGGCTTCGATTGGGTCGGCATGGAGACAGTTGAAGGTAATTCTTTTTTAAAAAGACGGAAAGCCCAATGCCTCTGTTTGGCTCTCGGAGAGGCAATTTCTATCCTCATTAAATGCAATATGCCCGTTGGAAGCTTTTGGTGTCCCTTGGGGATCCACCACACCCCATCATCTCTCCAGGACTTTCGTATATAAGTGATCATTGGCTCCCTTTTCTTCCTTTCCGGTCTGAGTTTGCACCAAGTCTTCTCTTCTTTAGAATGACTAAACTTTCTGATGAAATGTGGGTCGATTTAGGGCAAAGTTTAACATCCCGCATTCTATTGGCCTTACACTTTTAGATAAGGATGGATCCCCCGTAAACGATCAAAAAGGTGGGCTCGTCTTCTTACCCATGATCGTTATTATTGAAGGGGGGTATATTCCCTCTAAACCGTGTGGTCCCTTGTTGTCTTGCCCGCTGGTCCATTGTCCGTGGCAAGTTACCGATAATATTTACGGTTGTCGGTAGTGTGGAGGCGCTAAATGCCGTCTTGACACCCGCATAGGTCTTAGGGCTATTCGGCATTGTTACACGTTGTGAAAGGCTCCCACCAAGTCAGTTGATGCTGAGGGTGGATGGAATCCTCATAAGTATTATCTTCAGGCCAGAAGTTCCAGATTGAACACGGCATTTACTCCATACTTCCAGGAAAGGCATCGATCCAGTATTAGCCGAGGTGTCTAGCTCTTGGGAGTTTCCTCCCATTGTTGCCTCGAGTGATGCCGAGAGGGCTTCACGGAATGACGGGATTCCTGGCAAGGCCCTCCCCACATTTTATTTGTAGTGACTGGATCTCTTCTGTTGCTAACTGCTTTGTTTTTAATGCAAAACCCGCTCGACCAAGGCTTGAGAAGATAAATGTGAAGGCTGTCAGAAGAGACATTAATCAGGCTCTCCTATTTCGGCCCTTCTGAGTTTAAGCAATGAGGTCGAGCCAAACATGTCTTGTTCAACTATTGGCCCTCCACCTGGTCCTTGGTAATTGGTAAGGTCAAGTCTTTTAGAGGCGACTTCCTTGACATTTTTGTGAGGCCGGAGAGTTGGGATTTAAGTTTTTAAGCTTTTGGCCAACCGACAACTAAGGAAGAGGCCCAAGTTGAAGACGTAGATGAGGAGGCTCGAAATATTGTTGCTAAAGTTCCCTTGGAGACAGGGGAGATGGTTAGGGAAGATCTTGCTGAAGTTCCCTTGGAGAGAGGAGGTGGTTAGGGAAGATCTCATTGAGTCATCTACTCGTCAAACTGCACCCTCCCCCAAATCCGCAGACATTGTCGAATCCCCTTACCAACAAATGGCCGAAAAGCCCCAAAAGAAGTGTCTTTGAGCTGAAAAGACCATGAAGAAGGTAGGAGGGAGCAGAGGAAAGTGTTCGCCTTGGCCAGCTAGAAGATCAAGGAGCACGTAGAGGCAGTGGATATGGAGAAGGTTGGTGATGCTCCAACAACGGAGGACGTGCCGACGATTCATGTCATGGACTCCTCGAAGATCAAGGCTTCTTCTAAGCATGCTGACCCTCGAGGGGGACTTTGGAGGATCTGGTGTTTTCTTCCTCAGAAATGAGGTTTGCCACTAGACTGGAGGTGGGACTAGGCCCAGAGCAAGCTCACAGACGAGCAAGGGGGTTACGTTCATGATGACTTTTTGTCGGCCTTGATTCCCCCCACCTTCGAAGAGGGTTGGGTACAAGTAATCCCCTTCTACTTCCCTTAGGCTTGAGTTGTCGACAAATGGGGCACGCTCTGTATTTTCCGACATGAGGTTTCCAGTCTCTGCCTTTCGGGAAATTCATGAGGCGGCAAACATTGCACACATGCAAACATGTACCAACGACGGCCTTCAATGCAAAGTCGCCGCCCAAAACTACCTAAAAAGATCTTCGCTCTTCTTTAGATGCTTGGCTATCCTGCTTTATTGCTCTGTTCTGATCTTTTCTATTTTTTCCAGAGCATCTTGGTGACTGGGGAATTCATGGACGGACTGAGTCAAGCAACGAATGAGATTGGGGGCGTGAAAGTCAGAACTCTTGGCCAGAAGCATGGAGCCAACAAGATTCAGGTCCATGCTGAGATTGTCGGAAAGCTGAACATCGATCTCCAGGAGCAGGTGAAGGCTATTGTGGAGAAAGGAAGTGCAACGGAGGCCTAACTCAAGGTTGTTGGGGAGGAGAATGAGAAACTGAAACTCTATCTTGATCAGGTGTCGTGCCAATTTTGCGGATGCAGATTAAAAACAGAAAAAGATATCAGACCTCCAATGTTTTGTCGGCAACCTGAATTCTGAGTTGTCGGAGCGCCCATCGATTGTATAAGCTCTGGAGGGCAGCTTGGCTGAGGAGATAGAAGTCGGTGAAGCTCTCTTCTGAGATTGACAAGGTAAATTGAGAGATGAATGTACTGGAAAAGCATATTATGGAGGACCCAACTGAGTCCTTCACGGCTCAGGCTCCCCGATATGAAAATCGCAGCTTTGTCTGAGGGTTCCAGCGCGCATACAAGATCTTGGGTGCCACTCTCCTGAAGGATATCCACCTGGAATATCTTGGAGCTGAGGTTCAGCAGGACTCGAACAACGAGACGTCCACGGCATGAACCTCTTTTGTGTTTCTTCTTTTATTTTTCCTTGTCCGTGTCCCTGTTTTTGTAAACATGTCAAGCTCTTCCATGTGTATATCTTTCTCTGGTGAAATGATAGTTTTTCTTATTCCTGTTTCTTTGTTACGTTTCCGACTTCATCCTCAGTATTGTCGGAATGTTTCATTTATTCCAGTGCCAAGTGTGAACATTATTTTCAATTCATGACACGGATCTGGAGGTGCTTGCCGAACTGAGTCATGCCTTTTAAGATTCTCTGGCTCAAACGTCTGGCTTGTATTTAATGCATCCCTTGGGCAGCTGTGTCATTCAAATATAAAAGGTGAATAGTTGGTTTGACATTTTCATTTATTCATTGGGTTTCCTCTTAGCTTCTGATTTCCTTGTCGATGCATCTCATGACGTAAGTCCCTCTAATTCTTGAAGATGGGTCATTATGTCTCTTTTTGCAACAACCTTGCGGAGATGCAAAGGTATATGGAGGAGGAGTTCAACATCCCTATTGAGTACTGGGATAGAGTTGATAGATCCAAACTACAGGTTCTTCAATAGGCTAGGGAATCCTTTAGAGTGGTCCCTTGTGGCCATTGTCGAATATGGAGTCAGGCTTCCTTTAAGTCACCTTGTGAGAAACGTTCTGGTGTTCTAGGGGATCCCCAAATAAAGTTGACTTGATTTTTTCACGGTAATAGCCGGTATAGATGTGATTAATGAGGTGGAGGGGCTTGGATTGGATGTAAAGAAGATCCGATCTTGCTACTGTTTGGTAGGGGCCAACGGTTTGTACTTTTTGGACCACGTCCATCCGGAAGTGGCCCTAGTGTCAGTTCGATCGTTAGTCATTGCTGGCGACGACATAGTGGTGGTTGCTTGGGGGATTGGGAGTTCGTGAGTCAGCCTCCCTCCTCTGCACTAGTGTCGAAGAGTCTTACTGATGTTCTAGGCCAATTCTTTGTGCATTTTTGTGACTCATCATTACACCGTTATAATGTTTCTAAAGTATCTTTTTTCGTGCAGACTTGCTCGGATTAAACCAGACTTCCTCAGACATTGATCGTCCTGGATGGAAGCTCCATTATGCATGGGACTTGAGGAAAAAAGTTCATTGTTCCGTCGAAGAACTTATCAGCAGGGATCCCTATTTCCGCGACATACCTCAGAGCCAGCGTTATCTTCTCCCTACTGATATCTTGGTAGCCCACTTTGTTACAAGTGATACCACAGGCTTTCCTATTCAACGACAACTGTGGCGGTGAAAGGTGATTCCTCTAGTGTGGTCGAGAAGCGAGCTCAAATTGAGCAAGAGAGGTTGAACTCTAATCATTTCTTGGCCATCGGAGGCGTGTCCCTATTTCGTTTGCTCCCTCTACGGCTCTGACGTCCGCTCTTGTCGATTCCCTAACTCACACCGAGAGGAGCAGGAAGTGGTTGGCTTCCATCAAGGAGATGACAAAGCATGCCCGAAACAAGCAGACTATTGTTCTGTATCAATCTCAAGGTGCCAGGACAGTTGCTTAATCCAATATGCCGAAAGGTTATGGAACCTAGAGTCAGAATGCTCCTAGGGGTGGTCAGCACTGGGGTAATTTCGAATCTCATACCTCTGTTCCATGCGCCATACCCCCGGATCATATGGAATTCTCCAGGATGCTCTACTTTTCTCCCATATCTGCAATGTCGATCTCTACCAATATTGCATGGAGCATCAGATGAGAATTTTTGTTGAGTCCCTGGTTCGGTACCTGGCCACTGTTTTTCGTCTATTGGAAAGTGGTGCTCGAGTAAAAGATTTGATGGTCAAGAAGAGGCCAATCTTCAAAACAAGCTCAGTCATGCATGGGACAGGGCTGAAGAATGAAAAAAGTCAAGAAGTTGACTGTGTGGGGCAATACTATGGCCAAGCTTGCGGACCAAGGGGCCAATCTTGCCCAAAAAAGGGCAAGCGATGTCGAAGGCAAGGATGCTCTGGCGGAGATGCAGAGAATAGAGGTCAATCACCGTCCTTCCGGGAAAGTCCGTCTTGGGGAGCCTGGTTTTAGTAAACATGGAAGCCGAGCTGACTTTGTCGAAGGGGAAACTTTCATACAAAGAGATCAACGTTGAGCATCCCACTTGGACACTCATGGAGTGCGGCCCATGTATGCAAGTTTTCGGAAAGGTATTTTCATTTCCGACTTTGGAATTGTATTTTCATTTCCGAATTTGGAATTTTCCAAAAAAAAATTGGAATGGAATTGGAACATACTTTTGTATTTCCAAATTCCAAAAAACAAAAAACAAAATCCGGTCCAAGATTTTCGATTAATTTCCAAAAAATCCGAACACATTCTGGTATTTCCATCTTAACTTGAAGAGTCAAATCTCAGTCATTCATTTTATTCTATGTTATATAATCTCAGCCATTCGTATAATGAGCCAGCTTTTATCTTACCCTAGTTGCCTTTTCACACTTAAACAAAGAATCTCCTCCCCTCCCTAACTGCCTTCAAAACTTGGGAGTTTGGGAGATGATCATTGAGTTGGGAGTCTTTGAAACTTTCAAGTTTGTTTCATTTGAATTAGTTGTTGTAGTTAAGCTAATGTATTAGATTTGTATTGGTTGTTCAATCTCAGTTGTCCCTTTGTGGACAGTGGTGAATATGAGAGCTGCACATGATTTACCGGTGCTATTATTGGTCACCAAATGATGCAGTTTTTTAATATTATTAATTGTACGCTTGACCTCCTCAACTTGGTGATGAAACTATTTTCATTTAGAAAATCATTGTGTTTCTCGAAGTTGTCTTCCATCCATTTTTAGACTTCTGGGTGAAGTCCAGAAGCTTTCATCTCTCTTTCTGTGTTGACATAGCAATATTAATGCATAGATTAAAGTCAAAATAGTTGCACATGATGCCTCCATTTCATTTACTGTACAAAAGCCACAAAATAGACAACAATGATACCACTACAAATTACCTTTTCCACACGAGAAGCAAGTTTTAGATGGTGGAAACTGCATAGGGCATTGGGCACAGAAATGACCCGGCTGACAACACTTGTGGCATACGATACGAGGTCCGGAGGTAACTCCCGGTTTGCGGGGTGAAGAAGAAGAATTCACATCATGCCGCTTGCGCAAATACTCGGCTTGATTCTGACCTCCCTTCTTTCCAAGACTTCCGGAAGTGGATGCACTAACACTAACACAGGATGATGAGGCTCATGAATAGGCACCGTCCTAGCTTCATTAACACAAGATTCCACAGCTCTTACGCTTTCCAACAACGTGGCAAAGTTCTGAGTCCGCTGCCCCACAACAAACTGCCGGATTGAACTACGCAAGCCTCGCTCAAATCTCCTGCACTTGCGATCCTCGGATCTAACCATTTCTAACGTGAAACGCGACAACGATTGAAATCAAGAAGCATATTGGGAAACAATCATGTCGCCCTGAATTAGTTGCTCAAATTGCAACCCCAACTTCTCACAGTAGGAATTAGGAAAATACTGATTATCAAAAACAGTCTCGAACTGCTCCTAAGACATATCCTCTGAAGAGGAAGCAACCAACGGTTGACCATTCTGCATCACTGTGTTCCACCATTCATTGGTTTCTCCAACAAGTTGATAAGATGCGAAGGACACTCTGGTGGAGTTCTCGATGACACCCAAAACATTAAAGATCTTGTGAATCCCTGAGAGCCAATGATTTGCCTCCATGAGGTCACCTTCACCATTGAATTAAGAAGGATTCGTGCGAAGGAACTCCCTAAGAGTACTCAAAGAGCGATGCTTCCCTTCATCTCTAGGGACACCATCATCACGGTCAATCTCAGCAACGGCGGTTGCCAACCTCTGAGCCAACAAATCAAGAGTTGGACGGACTCCTTCTTCATTGACAACTCTAGGAGTGGGAACGCCATGACGGCCTCGACCTGATGCACGTCTAATGGCCATAGAATTACCTTGCAAAGGAACAATCAGAGTTATTCCACACATACATTCAAATGGATACTAGGAAAAAGAACGGCTTTCATGGGATACTCAGATCCCCAGAAGGGCATCAAGCCCAAAATGAATGCAAGAGAAGACATCAAGAAGGAAAGTACCTCGCACATCAAGACTTTATCAACGAATCAACCGACAATTTCCTTATGAAGTCTATATAGGTTCGAAACTAATTCAAACCATCCTAGCCTTATTTATGGGAGGAAAATCTACTAACGGTTCATACCCCTTAAAGAAAGTATTCCTAAATCTCGACAACACCTCAAAATTTTCTACAAGGCTAAGGGAAAATTTAATTCGAGTAGGCCAGCATGCCCAACTTCTTCATAGTTAAGCTAGGGTCGATACTCCAGAATGAGAAAATAATCAAACTCCTAAGGCTAGAAGGATCCAAATGGGTGCATTCAATACAAAACTAAAACCAAGGTCACCAAGAACCTAACACAACATAGTACCACCAAGGTGGAAACTCGTATCTCACTCTTTGGCCAAAGACTTCTTCCTAGATGATCACCCGACAATAATCATTAGGGCTTTCGTGACTTACGGAAACACGTATCTCCCACTTAACACGTATAAGGGTGATCAAAATCACCTTGGGCACTAAATA
>NMUG010003909.1:0-14334 GCA_002855965.1 Monotropa hypopitys | reverse complement strand
TGCAAAATTTGTATGGAATCAAATATAACAAGAATGCCATTCCCTATAGTTGAAAGAACAACATCTTTATTTGAATTGATTCATAGTGATGTTTGTGATTTTTATAGTACTCTGACTAGATGTGGCAAATAATAAATGGCAACATTTATAGATAATTATTCTAAATATTACTATGTGTATTTGTTACATTCAAAGGATGAAGTACTTGAAAATTTTAAAGCATATAAAACAGAAGTTGAAAATCAATGTGGAACAAATATAAAATGCCTTAGATTTGATAGGGGTGGTGAATACCACTTCCCGAATTACTGTGAATCTGTTGGCATAATTCATGAAGTAACTACACCTTGTACTCCACAACAAAAAGGAGTGGCTAAAAGAAAGAATAGGACTTTATCTGAGATTGTAAATACAATGCTTAGCAATGCTGGATTAAGTAATGGTTTGTGGAGTGAAGCCATACTTACTGCTGCTTATATCCTAAATCGAGTACCTCTCAAAAAGTCTAACATTACTCCATATGAGTTGTGGTCAACGAACAAACCGAACCTAAGTTATTTTAAGACTTGGGGTTGTAGGGCAATTGTAAGGTTGCCTGGACCTAAAAGGAAGAAATTGGATAAAAAAGGAATCGAATGTGTATTCCTTGGATATGCTCTACATAGTAAAGCATATAGATTTCTGGTGACAGAACCAAATGATGTTGTATCAATTAACACCATCATTGAATCTCGAGATGCACTTTCTTATGAAAATAGGTTTGACACAATTCATAAGTTAAAGTCAAGGAAAGACTTGGAATCTAATAATGATTCAGAATCATTGCCCTATACGTTTATTGAAGATAATGAACCTATTAGGGAACAACAAGTGGATAATGAACCTATGGAACAAGTTGAACTTAGAAGGGGCAAATGAGTTCGGATAGAGAAAACATCTGGTCCTGATTTTGTAGTCTATCTAGTTGAAAGAACTAGAGAGACTACATGTTTTCACAATGTGTTTTCACTACATATGGAAACGGATCCATTGACTTTTGAGGAAGCAATGAAGTCACAAGATGTTGCTTTCTGGAAAGAGGCCATCCAAGATGAGATGGATTCCATTATGGGTAATAATACCTGGCTACTTACTGATTTACCACTTGGTTCTAAACCAATTGGTTATAAGTGGATTTTCAAGAAGAAAATGAAAGTCGATAGAACTATTGACAAGTTCAAAGCAAAGTTAGTTGCAAAAGGTTTTACCCAAAAGAAAGGTATCGATTATTTCGATACATATGCTTCGGTTGCTAGAATCTAAAAAAATTAGATTTTTAATTGCTCTTGCATCTATATACAATCTTGAGCTTCATCAAATGGATGTCAAAACGGAATTCCTTAATGGTGAGTTAGATGAAGAAATCTATATGAAGCAACCAAAGGGTTTTGTAGTTCAAGGCCAAAAACACAGTATGTGGACTTGTTAAGTCACTTTATGGACTTAAACAAGCACCTAAGCAGTGGCATGAAAAGTTTGATAAAATAATCTTGTCAAATGGTTTCAGAATACACCAATCATATAAATGTGTGTATAGTAAATTCAATGGAAAATATGGTGTAATTATTTGTTTGTACGTGGACGATATGCTCATTTTCGGGACAGATCAAAAGAGCATTCAAAGTACAAAAGATTTTCTTTTCGCTAACTTTAGCATGAAAGATATGGGTATTGTTGATGTAATATTGGGTATAAGAATTAGAAGATATGATGATCGGTTGAGTCTAACCCATGAACATTACATTGAAAAGATTTTAAAGAAGTTTAATCACTTTGATAGCAAACCAGTTTCTACACCATATGATTCTCATATACTGTTGAGTTCCAATGATGGAAGAGCTATATCATAATTAGAGTATTCTAGGGTGATTGGTAGTTTGATGTATGCCATAACATACACAAGATCAGATATTGCTTATGTAGTAGGGAGACTTAGTAGGTACACTAATAATCCTGATCATATGCATTGGCAAGCAATACACAAAGTATTAAGGTACCTGAAAGGTACTATGGACTATGGAATAGTCTATAGTGGGTATCCTTCTATTTTTGAAGGATACTTAGACGATAGTTGGATTACTGAGTGACATGATCACTCATCAACGAGTGATTGGTTGTTGTGGTGGCTGTCTTCCTTCTTCTTCCTTTTTAATGGCTGGCCCTCCAGATGATGGATTGTCGGTAGCAGGTCCGGACTGAACGGTCGGCATTCGGTCTGGAAGCTTGTTTGGGTCTCTGCAAAGAAAATGGGGGGTCCTCCTACTTGGCTCCTGTAAAACAAAGGTTAGTGCCCACCGATCGGTTGTGACCGATGGGGCCTCCGAAGCTTAAGTTAGTCTCCTATTTGAAGAAGAAGACAAAAGATAGCTTAGTTGGGCCGAGCAGTTCTCTCCGGGGACCAAATCCCATGAATAGTACCTTTGAGGGGTATTTATAGAGGAAGGATGACTTGGGGCTCAAGGTTGGAGCATGAACCGCGCGTCATGGGCTCCCCCGTGTAGCGCTGGCCCGAGTGTTTCACGTGCTGGGCTAAATGGGCCGGTGCAGTCGGTGAGTCAGGTCGGTCGTACGGATGGGGGATCCACGGGCGAGTATACGATGGGTTCTATGTTGGGACATTGTTAGAAGGTGGACACTCTGCTAGATAGCCGGTCGGCCGGGAGCCACATCATTACCACAAGGATCACATTTGATGTTCTACCGATCGGCGTGGTAGCCGTAGGTCTGGGGGTCACCTATCCGACAAACCCCATTCTGACCGAACATTTTAAGGCGTCGTGAGGTCTGAGCTCCGGATTGTTTCCTTTGAGATGTTGTTATGTTCTTCCGAGGGGACTGGAGGATCATCAGTCCAATCCTCCGGTTGTAGGGTATCTGTCGAAGATCCGTGAAGCCGACAGGTTGGGACATCGTGGGATCGCTAAGGTCCGGAACTACGTATGACCTCCTGTGATGAATCTGATCCCTCAAAGCCAAGGTCCATCTACCACAATAGCCCTTCAATCTTTCTTAGCTTCATTGGAAAAGATTGATCCTAGAATACCAGACGCTTTGCTTCGAAGGGATGGTTCTTCTGGAGCTAACACTGATATCATCTGACAGTAGGAGGGTAATAATCAAATACGGATGTCAGTGCTTTGCCACACGTTGCATCCCAATTCGTTGGTCAAATAGCATTCATCGATATTTGTATAAAAATTAATTATCTGACAGTTGTGATTCTGTAACGACCCGGAAATTTCAAACCATTTTTCTTTTGAAAGATAAAGCATAGAGCAACTACTTATCAAAAATCTACCAACCACCATCACACAAACCATTCAAAGTTTCACGAGTCCATCACACACACACATGATTTAAAAGTCAATTACATCCGGGTGTTTAAGTACAATACTTCCAAAAGTAAAAATGAAACACACTAAGCAAAATGATCCGATGCTTGACCATGCTCCATGCCATCCCATGCTCACAACCTCCAAGTTAACTAGACGGCTTCTTCCCTATAAAAATAGAGGGTTAGACAAACGCCTAGTAGGAAAACTTAAACAAACGATTTATATGATTGCAATGTAAACGAGAAAACCATGTTAAATGCATGCATAGAAGTAGGCTCAATGTGAAGTGTGACTACCAAGGAAAGGAGGACCATTATCATCATTTCTATTCCAAGATTTTCCACATATTTGATGAGTGTTCCAAAGTGTGAATTACATTATTCCAAAACACCTTCAATCACATGATTCCAAACATTCAAACATTATTCTAACATGTGGTTCTCATATTCCCAATACATATTTCTTTCAAGGGATTTCAAGCATATCAATATTGTTCCAATAAGTTCAAGTGTACCAAGATCACCACAAGAGTCCCAAGGCTAGTTCCGCATCGGGGCTCGTCAACCCCTTATCGTGTAGTTCCTGTTTTCCCCAGCTCACCGGGAAGGTCCAGTCAAATCTCCATTGCGCAATGTCGTGTGCCACTCTACATTAGTGACCCAATGTAAGCAACCCGAATCTATAGCCACTCAAGTGTATCCAAACCTCATATAGCGTATCAAGGCCAAGTCCATATATCCACATTCCACATTTAAGTGTACCAAGGCCTATTGTCACATTATCAATAATTCCACTTTCAAGTGTTCTAAAACCAATCATTGTTTTCTTTCACATTCCACATTTAAGTGTCCAAAAGCCATGCATCACGTTCGTATTTTAAAACATGAGGTCCTGCATCTCAATTTAATCCATATGATGTGAATTTCATGAATTGAAGTCCAATTTCCATTTTCCCCTAATTAGACAAATTAGGGTTTTCAACAAGATTTGGGGCTTTCACCACCAAGTGACATTTTCATGAAATTAAGCCCGTAGGAACATCAATTACACTAGACTTGCTACTCCTACCAAGGAAATTCGACAATCCGCACCAAGCACAAGTCTAGACAAACATTACACATACTTTTCTCAAAATTGATTTTTGTAGGAGAACATGACAATACTAATAAATACACGAGTTTAAGAATCCCTACCTTTAGAGAACTTTACTTACACCCTTTAAACAAGTTCAACACACCAATGGAAGAGGAGACCATCAATGCGTAGCTAGGGAGATGCTCTACGACGTTAAACCTTTGCAAATCATCCAAAAACCTTCCCTTGATCTTCAAAAATAAGAGAGAAGGTAGAGAATGAGAGAGGAGGAGTTCTTGTGAGGTAGAGAGAGAAATGGACTGATGGGAATGACCCAAAATCGTGCCCTAAGTTGTTTATATAGGACCCCAACTTAGAATTACAAAACTGCCCTTAATGAGCTTCAGCACAGGGGCTGCACCGGTGCACCAAAAGTCTGCATTGGTGCAGACCCAAAAAAATTTGCGGAATAAGCTTCCTGCACCGGTGCACCTGGGACCTGCACCGGTGCACCGGGTTTGAAAATTTGATCCGAGAGAGTTTGAAGTGGTGGTGCACCGATGCACCTGAGCCTGCACCGATGCAGCTTTGGGCTGCACTGATGCACCTGTAGCTTGAGTGCCACAGAGCATTGTAGCATTGGTCTTGCACCGATGCATGACCAAATTTGACCCTGCACCGATGCAACATAAGGCTGCACCGATGCAGCCTTCCTCAAAATGGAAGAATGACATATTTTGATGGTTTTGACAATCCCAAAAGGCCCGAAATTGATTCCAACCAATCCTAAAAGTTCCAACGGGACTTCTAATCGATACGACGACAGTTGAAATGAGAATGAATTAAACTAAAATTTGTGGAGCGTTACAAACTCCCCACCTTACAAAATTTCGTCCACGAAAGTTATTAAAAGATGCGCAAAAAGGGGGAGAAATAAAATAATTACCTCAATCAAATAAAGTCGGATGCTTCTCCAACATCTCATCGCGTCTTTCCCACGTAGCTTCTTCCAAGCCGTGGTTTCTCCAAAGCACTTTCACCAACATGATCGATTTGACTCGCAACACCTTCTCCTGCGTATCTAAAATACGAATCGGTTGCTCTTTATAAGAAACGTCTGCCTCCAAGGCCAAAGTCGACCAATCCAAAACGTGCGAAGAATTCGGTTCGTATTTCCGAAGCATGGAAATATGAAATACGTCATGAATGTTTGAAAGATTATATGGTAATGCGAGACGGTATGCTACTTCCCCAACTTTTTCCATGATCTTGAACGGCCCAATGAAACGCGGCGCTAGTTTTCCCCTCTTCCCAAAACAGGATGTTCCTCGGCGAGGTGACACTTTCAGGAATACATGATCACCTACCTCGAATGATAACGGACGACGACGATTGTCGGCATGACTTTTGTACCGACTTTGCGCTGCTATCAATCTCTAGCGGATCCTTTTCACTTGCTCGGTAACCAATTGCACACTCTCCGGACCCATCACTGCAGAGTCTCCCACTTCCGTCCAACAAACTGGTGAACGACACGGTCGACCATAAAGTGCCTCGAATGGAGCCATACCAATACTAGACTGATAGTTGTTGTTGTAAGCAAATTCCACCAACGGTAAGCAACTCCACCACAAATCAAGGTAATCTAAAACGCAAGCACGTAGCATATCCTCCAACGTTCGAATATTGCGTTCCGACTGTCCGTCGGTCTGTGGATGAAATACTATACTGAAATGCAAATCAGTGCCATAAACCTTCTGCAAGCTCCTCCAAAAAAGAGAAGTAAAACACGGATCGCGATCAGACACGATAGACAACGGTGCTCCATGAAGACGAATAATCTCACGAATGTACAAATGACTCAAAGAGTCCACGGACTGCGATGAACGAATAGGTAAGAAGTGAGCAGACTTGGTCAGTCTATCAATGATGACCCAAATAGAATCTTTCCCATCTTGCAATCGCGGCAAACCTGATACGAAATCCATAGTAACATGGTCCCACTTCCACTCTGGTACAGGCAACGGCTGCAACAATCCTGCCGGGCGTTGATGCTCGGCTTTAACCTGCTGGCAAGTCAAGCACCTCATCACGAATAACACAATATCTTTTCTCATTCCCGGCCACCAAAACTGACGACGAACCGAGTGATACATTTTGTTATATCCAGGATGTACGGCGAAGGGGGAATGATGAAATTCGTGAAGAATTTCCCGACGAAGCGACAACGGTACGAATAGTCTCCCTTGGAAACGAACACTTCCATCTTCAAAAATGGCCCAACCAACTAGAGCCTCACCAACAGAACATCGAGAATGAAACATCACGGTCTCATCATCTGCGGCTTGTGCCTCAATAATACGTCGAGATAAGTCAGAGTGGATCGTCAAGTTGCACAAGGTAGCACCACCTCCAACCTCTTCGGCATGCAAAACATAATCTCCCAAACCGGATACGCTCTTCCAATCAAGAATGGCCAGGTGAGCTAGGTGACACGACCTACGACTCAAGGCATCGGCAACAATATTTGCCTTTCCGGGGTGATACTGAAGCTCAAAATCATAATCTTCAAGATGCTCCATCCAATGACGCTGCCTTAAATTTAATTCCTTTTGCGTAAAAAGGTACTTAAGACTCTTATGATCCAAAAAGACTTCAAACTTTTCACCGTAGAGATAATTTCTCCAACTCTTCAATGCAAATATGATCGCAGCAAGTTCCAAATCGTGTGTCGGGGTAGTTCCTTTCATGCGTCTTCAACTGCCTAGAACCGTAAGCAACAACTTTCCCATTTTGCATAAGCACGCAACCCAAGCCTTCCCGCGAAGCGTCACAATAAACAAAGTAACCAATGCCTCTCTCTGGCACTATCAAGATCGGTGAAGAAGTCAAACGACCCTTTAGCTCCTGGAATGCAAATTCGCAAGCATCATCCCAAACAAAACGAACATCCTTCCTCGTCAAACGAGTCATCGGAGCCCCAATATGGGAGAAATCAAGAACGAAACGGCGGTAATAACCGGCAAGACCCAAGAAACTACGAACCTCGAACACACTAGTTGGCCTCGGCCAAGTAACAACAGCCTCAATCTTTGATGGATCAACAAAAACTCCTTCCTGGGACACGACATGACCCAAGAATTTCACCTCAGATAGCCAGAACTTGCACTTACTCAACTTTGCGTACAACTGGTTCTCTCTCAAGAGTTCAAGAACGGTACGAAGATGCCCAACATGTTCCTCAGAGGTGGCAGAATAAACTAAGATGTCATCCACAAACACGACAACGAACTGATCAAGATAGGGGCGGAAAATGCGATTCATCAAATCCATAAAAGTAGCAGGTGCATTGGTTAGCCCAAATGGCATAACCACAAACTCGAAGTGCCCGTAACAAGTACGGAAGGCGGTTTTAATAATGTCTTCCTGACGGATACGCAACTGATGATAGCCCGACCTCAAGTTAATCTTAGAAAAACAAGTGGACCCTTGCAACTGGTCAAAAAAATCATCTATTCTCGGCATAGGGTAACGATTTTTGATGGTGATGCGATTTAACTTTTTATAATCGATGTACAAACGAAGTGTGCCATCCTTCTTCTTTGCAAACAAAACAGGAGCTCCCCAAGGGGATGAACTCGGACGAATGAATCCCAACTCATACAACTCCTCAATCTGAGACTTTAACTCCCTCAACTCAGCAGGCACAAAATGATATGGAGGAACAGATATAGGCGCCGAACCAGGAACAAGATCAATAGAGAACTCAACATCTCTAGTAGGAGGTAAACCGGGTAATTCCTTGGGAAAGACATCAGCAAAGTCACTAACCGCGAATGGTAAATCTGCCCGACTCACAACGTCATCATCTAATGCCAAACTAGCGAGCAAACAATGGATAGAGAACCCATCCTTTGGATCGAGAAAGGAAGAAGTCATCGGCTCACAACGATCACCCATGAAATAGAAATATTCCCCGTCAGCATCATGGATAAGAACTCTGCATCGGTAACAATCAATGATGGCATGATGCGAGGATAGCCAATCCACACCTAAGATAAGATCAAAACCCGCCATATCGAGAATGATAAAATCAAATGTAAAATGATGATCAGAAATAGTCAACTCGCACTGACGACACATATAACTCAAGGGGATACGACCACCCACCGGAGACTCCACTACAAAGGGAGGATCAAAAGCCTCCAACTCCAAACCCAAAGCAGACGCAAAAGAGAATGCCAAGAAGGAATGCGATGCCCCTGAATCTATAAGAATAGAAGCCCAAGAGTGATAGATAAGAACCATACCGCGCATCACTGAAGACTCTGGAACATATGGAACTACTGGCTGCTCCACTGCAGGAACGACATACACTCTGCCCTGTGTTGCCTGAGTCTGGCCCGCCCCACTGCGCTAGCCCGAAGGCTGACCTGGTCCAGGTGGACCTCGCCTCACAAATCTGGATCCCTGACTGGATGGTGCAGGAGCCCTCTGAAACTGCTGCTGCTGCTGAGGCTGAGTCTGCTGCTGATTCTGGCGGGGTTGCTACATCGAACCTACCTCACTATGATCATTGCCCTTAGATGGGCACACCCTAAAAATGTGACCTGACCGGCAACACTCGAAACACGTAGGAGCTTGACAATTTGCACGAACATGACCCGGCTGCTGGCATCTGTGACAGACAACCTCCGACCGGAAAGACATACCCTGACGGTTCACCTGAGACTACTGTTTCTGACTCTACTGAAAACGAGGATCATCGCGCGACCTCTTTCTATTGAAACTGACCGAAGAGTTGCTAGAACCCGAATACTGACTCCTCGGCTCCCAATCCTTTGCCTCTTTCGCCGGCTCACTCTGTGACTCAACAAGTCGAGCACACTCCACCAACTCAGAGAAAACTCGGATACGGTGACCCACCGTAAGGCGCTGAATAGACGAACGAAGGCCTTGCTCAAACCTTTTACACTTCCTTTCCTCTGTGTTTACCCAATCATGGGCAAACCTCGACTGAAACTTAGTGGCGTATTGGTTCACTGACATCGAACCCTGCTTAAGCTTCTCAAAGTGACCACGTAATTTATCACGATACGACTCAGGAAAATACTAGCTTTCGAAGGAAGCCTCAAAATCATCCCACGACATTCCCGTCAAAGGATCTGCAACAGTTTGAGGGTTAGCGCCCCCAAGTACCTGCAATGCATCACGGCGGCCATCAATCAATGTGGACCACCACTCACTAGCTTCTCCAACTAGCTGAAATGAAGCGAGAGAAATACAAATCTTGCTATCAACGATCTCCAGCATCTCAAAGATTTTCCTCAACTCCGACAGCCAATGATTTGCTTCAATTGGATCCACCTCACCAGTGAACTTAGGTGGGTCCATCCGAAGAAATTCGCGAAGAGTCTCAGAAAGACTAGTGCCCACAGGCTCCCTAACCGCTGCCACACCTCGGCTAGCTTCCACAACAGCAGTGACACTGTCACGAATGAACTGCTCTGCATTGGCCATACCTCCGGGTACAAAACCCTGAACTCTAGCCTCATCGACTTGCTCCCTAGGATTCCCAATCATTTCTTCACTACCTTCATCAAGAATCTCAACACCACGGCGACCACGAGCCCTATTCTCTACGCGACGTCCGGCCATTTCTACGAGACAAGAAAAACGACAATCGTCAAAGACTGGAATCGAACAACTATAGCAACAAGGGAAAGAGTACTAGAAACAGCATAAGAACAACGGTAGACTATCAACAAGTCAACGCAAAGTACTCAACCCATTACACACTTGGAATTCACAAGAAGGAAAGACACCCTTCTAACCAAACCACGACACAAGGATTTACCACTTATTAATTGAGCCATGCTTCATGTAATGCACACACACAAGCAATCACATGCAATGCACTTTTTCAAAACCAATTCCGATGCACCCATGTAGGACCATTTGTCCCTTTCCCATGTCCTATGTTTTCGCAACCTATTGCTCTGATACCAACTGTAACGACCCGGAAATTTCAAACCATTTTTTTTGAAAGATAAAGCATAGAGCAACTACTTATCAAAATCTACCAACCACCATCACACAAACCATTCAAAGTTTCACGAGTCCATCACACACACATGATTTTAAAAGTCAATTACATCCGGGTGTTTAAGTACAATACTTCCAAAAGGAAAAATGAAACACACTAAGCAAAATGATCCGATGCTTGACCATGCTCCATGCCATCCCATGCTCACAACCTCCAAGTTAACTAGCCAGCTTCTTCCCTATAAAAATAGAGGGTTAGGCAAACGCCTAGTAGGAAAACTTAAACAAACGATTTATATGATTGCAATGTAAACGAGAAAACCATGTGAAATGCATGCATAGAAGTAGGCTCAATGTGAAGTGTGACTACCAAGGAAAGGAGGACCATTATCATCGTTTCTATTCCAAGACTTTCCACATATTTGATGAGTGTTCCAAAGTGTGAATTACATTATTCCAAAACACGTTCAATCACATGATTCCAAACATTCAAACATTATTCTAACATGTGGTTCTCATATTCCCAATACATATTTCTTTCAAGGGATTTCAAGCATATCAATATTGTTCCAATAAGTTCAAGTGTACCAAGATCACCACAAAGGTAACCACAAGAGTCCCAAGGCTAGTTCCGCATCGGGGCTCGTCAACCCCTTATCGTGTAGTTCCTGTTTTCCCCAGCTCACCGGGAAGGTCCAGTCAAATCTCTATTGCGCAATGTCGTGTGCCACTCTACATTAGTGACCCAAGGTAAGCAACCCAAATCTATAGCCACTCAAGTGTATCCAAACCTCATATAGCGTATCAAGGCCAAGTCCATATATCCACATTCCACATTTAAGTGTACCAAGGCCTATTGTCACATTATCAATAATTCCACTTTCAAGTGTTCTAAAACCAATCATTGTTTTCTTTCACATTCCACATTTAAGTGTCCAAAAGCCATGCATCACGTTCGCATTTTAAAACATGAGATCCTGCATCTCAATTTAATCCATATGATGTGAATTTCATGAATTGAAGTCCAATTTCCATTTTCCCCTAATTAGACAAATTAGGGTTTTCAACAAGATTTGGGGCTTTCACCACCAAGTGACATTTTCATGAAATTAAGCCCGTAGGAACATCAATTACACTAGACTTGCTACTCCTACCAAGGAAATTCGATAATCCACACCAAGCACAAGTCTAGACAAACATTACACATACTTTTCTCAAAATTGATTTTTGTAGGAGAACATGACAATACTAATAAATACATGAGTTTAAGAATCCCTACCTTTAGAGAACTTTACTTTCACCCTTTGAAGAAGTTCAACACACCAATGGAAGAGGAGACCGTCAATGCGTAGCTAGGGAGATGCTCTACGACGTTAAACCTTTGCAAATCATCCAAAAGCCTTCCCTTGATCTTCAAAAATAAGAGAGAAGGTAGAGAATGAGAGAGGAGGAGTTCTTGGGAGGTAGAGAAAGAAATGGACTGATGGGAATGACCCAAAATTGTGCCCTAAGTTGTTTATATAGGACCCCAAATTAGAATTACAAAACTGCCCTTAATGAGCTTCAACACAGGGGCTGCACCGGTGCACCAAAAGTCTGCATCGGTGCAGACCCAAAAAAATTTGCGGAATAAGCTTCCTGCACTGGTGAACCTGGGACCTGCACCGGTGCACCGGGTTTAAAAATTTGATCCGAGAGAGTTTGAAGTGGTGGTGCACCGATGCACCTGAGCCTGCACCGATGCAGCTTTGGGCTACACCGATGCACCTGTAGCTTGAGTGCCACAGAGCATTGTAGCATTGGTCTTGCACCGATGCAAGACCAAATTTGACCCTGCACCGATGCAACATAGGGCTGCACCGATGCATCCTTCCTCAAAATGGAAGAATGACATATTTTGATGGTTTTGACCATCCCAAAAGGCCCGAAATTGATTCCAACCAATCCTAAAAGTTCCAACGGGACTTCTAATCGATACGACGACAGTTGAAACGGGAATGAATTAAACTAAAATTTGTGGAGCGTTACAGATTCATACCTGAGTTGAGCCTATAAATAGGCCGATGTAGATGGACATTCAATACTTACTTCGTGCATAAAGACCCTCCGGAGAGCTTCTCTTGCTTCGACCATTATATTTTCTTTAACCAGTATGGATCAGGCGATCAACCTCATTTCTTATACTTCGAGTTCGGATTCAGATTCATTATTCCGATGGAGCTCTGAAGAGTATGTCCCGTCCGGAAACTTAGCTCTAGAAGCCCCCACTTCGAGGTAGCCCCAGGTTGGTGGCCGAAGCAATATTGTCCGGCATTTCTCAGTTGATGGTAAACCCACATATGTAGCTTTGGGGGTTGACCAAATAGGGCCCTTGAAGGCCTAATCAGAGCACCTAGTGGGGATCGCCTCTGCCCTTATCTGGACTATTTTCAGGGGAGGATGCCTCAGATTGATGAGTTATACTATCGGTACGAGATTCTGACGTCGGTGACCTTCGCAGAGGTGGGATCTAAAGTTGCTTATGCGACGGAGCATGTGACGGTCCCTCTAATGGCAATAACCGAAGAAGGATTGAAGATTCATTTCTCCCCTTTCCTTTGGGAGTTCCTGTTCTTTTTCAGACTTATGCCCAGTCAGCTGTCGGTAAATAGCTACTAGATTGTTGGCTGTGTTCGGGCACTATGCGAGAGGGAAGGGCTGGATTTTGATGTGCCGGACCTGATAGATTTATTCTCTCTCTCTCGGAACCGAGCATCCGGTAGGTACTTCCTTACTGCCCGAAAGCCACACGAGGATGTTATTATGAGGTTGCCAGTGTCACACTCCGGAAATTTTAATTAATTTCCTTATAATTTTCTTCGGGGTTTTATATTCCATTTGGTGGAATTCCTTTATAATCCAATCGAAGATTTGGTAAATTAGACCTCCCCGGGACCCACATTTTAGGATTGAAAATGTTTAGGAGGTCTGGGATTACATTAGAGAGTGTTTGTCAATGCTCGGGTGATTGTCACGTCATTTGGAAATCACATAATCTTATTTTAGTAGGATTTTGTTCAAAGTTTCCATGTTGGAACATTATATCGAAGTGTATGGGTCCATCCCTTGGAGTTCGTTTCGATATAAAAGTGTCTCAGTTAACTCATTTCATTATTTTATTTCGATATGGGGTTCCCTCTTTATTTTCTTCATTTCAATATGTGAAGCCTCTTGATGGCCCTTGCCTTGGTGTCATTTCGATATAGGGTTCTCTCTAACTCTCTTTCATTTCGAAATAAAAATATCTCTGCTCAATTTTCCTTCTTGAGCATTTCGATATACCCCTTGGGTATATCGAAATGCATTAACCTCTGTCTCCCTTCCCTTCAACCTCATTTTGATATGAGGTAGGGCATTTAGATATGCATTGTTCCTTGCTATATTTTGATTTATGCTTCTTTGCATTTCGATATGCACCCTTGTATATCGAAATGCATCCTTCATAAAGTTGTGTAGTGAAGTTTGCATTTTGATATGCACTGGGTGCATATCGAAATGCACATGCTATTGGGGTTGTTCAGTGAGTTTTGCATATCGATATGCAAGGCTTATGCATATCGATATGCAGTGCATTTGGGACTCGCCCAGTGTGTGTGTATTTCGATATATGCCTTAGGCATATATCGAAATACACTATTCGGTAGAGTTTGGGGGGTTTAAGTTAGGGGTATTTTAGTCTTTTCATAGGCTTGTGTGTGTAAAGGCCTGAGAGGGGAACCCTAAGGCATTTGGCAGCCTCCCCTCCCTCTCACTCAAGCGTAACTCTCTCACTCTCTTCCTCTTCCAAATTTCTCTCTCTCTC